>JAHLMI010000022.1:0-110939 GCA_019915075.1 Strobilurus stephanocystis
CCTAACCCCCTAACCCTAACCTAACCCCCCCTAACCCTAACCCCCCCTAACCCTAACCCCCTAACCCTAACCCCCTAACCCTAACCCCCTAACCCTAACCCCTAACCCTAACCCATAGTCAGTTTCCACATTCATAGGTAGAGATGTGGAAAACCTACAGCCTCTGCCTCAGCAATGATTTGAGCCATGCTGGGCATCACAGGTTTGGAGGAGCCATCAGCCTAATTGTTGCTTACATAAGAAATCATTTCCACATGTCCTCTCACTCACCTTGGACTTTTTAATGGCAGTGACGTCAGCTTCACCAATAGACATGGTACGTTTGTCAGGCATTGTGTTGGAGATGATGGTGGTAGGTAGTCAAGAGGTAGAATGTAAACAGCTGTCAACAAGAGGTCTCACATGAGTACATCTCCTTTAAGCAATAGTCATGTGACTTGTTGTTATACGCACCCGAGACAGAGGCCCCGCGCGCGGGCCCTTTTTCTTTGACGTTCTCTTCCGCTGCGCGTGCGAGAACAGAACCCTGACCTAACCTACCCTTACCTAACCCGCTAACAATGCATTGCACTTTTCCACATTGCCACCTTAAAATGTGGAAACAATCAATTATTAAGTAAAAAGAATTTGAGCACCTAATTGGTAATTACTCCGGTTAGCTGGTATATAAGGAGGCCTGTTTGATGTGATTCCCATCCTCACCATGCCCTCCCCAATTGGCTTTGAAGCTGCCATAGCTAACAACTCCTTCATTCTGACTAGCAGCGCATTGGAGGCCTTGTTCCAAGCTCCAGCTGTTCCTGGAGACGCATTTGAAGTCATTGACTTTATGAGCACCGATGCTCTGATTGTCGCTCTGCACATCCTGAATCTCTACCAATTCAAGGGAGGAGATGGAGCCTCATATGCCAAGAACCGTGTGCAGGTTGAGCTCAAGTCGTGGATCACAACTGTTGGGTATGTTTCTGTATCTTCGTCTAATATCCTGATTATTCATTGTTCAACAGGTTTACTCCAGGACAATGGGCTAGAACGATAGCAGACGCGAGAATAATGCTGGGGAGAATTGTTCCTCAATTGCCCATTGCGCTGTTGAGGGACATGGGTAATCATGAGGGACATGGAATGTGGCATTGGATCAAGTACGATCTTGGTTCTGCAGTTGCAAATGCCTTTTACGCATTGGAGATTGAGGAAATGGAAGGCGAAGTGGCAGAAGAGGAAGAGGTGGAGGAGATGGGTGATTGGAGTGACAGCAGTACCTTATTGGATAGTGATGAGTAATGCTCAATCATTACCAATGCTCCATCAGTCATCATTAGTAATGCTCAGTCATTCATCATTACTAATGCTCAGTCAGCACATGTGGTGACCCTTGATGCCGAGTGCAAAGCCCTTGATTATAAAAGGAGGGCATTTTCCCTGATTTCTTGCTTACTTTTCCCCCATGGCTGGACTTGCACACGCTCTTCAAGCTGCTACCTTGACCAACGCTCTCACCAGCGCCCTCCTGGACGATACTCAGATCGTTGGCACCATCAGTCGTATCGATGCCCTTCATTTGGACCACCGCGTCCCAGTCGCTCCCTTCTTGGGCACCATTCCCGAGGGCTTCAACATCATCATCGCTCACCACGTCGTTGTCTGTTATGCCAGTGTGGGAGGCTTGCACACCGCTCGTGTCCGTCGCGTACTCTGGAGGACCATGATTGCTTTTCTGCATTCCTATCAGTGAGTTTGTCAATCTAGGTTGATGTACTGATATTGACTTGTATACAGTGGCAATTGGCTCGGCCTTCTTGACAGAATGCCTGTTGTACTTGCAAATGTTGCAGCTAGTCTCTCCTCAGATGTTCTGGGTCAGATGATTGGTTTGGAAGGGCGCGAGTTGCGCGATTGGGTGATGGAGGAGTTGTTGAATGAGATTGACTTGAAGAGGGGCCGTTGGTATCAGCTGTTGATGTAACTTGGTCTATTGCGTCTTTCCATATTGCTACTTGGAAATGTGGAAACATTAATGTGATATCTGGTCTGCTGTATTGCGCCTTTTCACTTCATTGTATGTGGCTGAAAGATCATGTGATGTAAGCAAAAAAAGGTGAAGTCATGTGACATAGCAGCTGAGCTGGGATATCATGTGACTTGAGGTCATGTGATGTAAGCAAAAAAAGGGAACATCATGTGACTTTTCACCTCCCACATGACATAATGTCTTTCCACATTTCCAGGTAGCAAAGTG
Source organism: Strobilurus stephanocystis (assembly GCA_019915075.1). Classification (NCBI taxonomy): domain Eukaryota; kingdom Fungi; phylum Basidiomycota; class Agaricomycetes; order Agaricales; family Physalacriaceae; genus Strobilurus; species Strobilurus stephanocystis. Next base: position 2,240 of record JAHLMI010000022.1, read on the forward strand.
GAAACAATCAATATTGGAGCAAAAGCTGTCACATTACTTTGAAAACCAAAAGCACAGAATCATTACAAGTCTATAAAGAAAGGCACCACCTATTACTCAGATTCAGAACCATGAATCTGGGATGCAGCCTCATTAAAGTGAGCTGCAGTCTTGGCTGCAATGGAGTCATCTCCCTCTCCCATAGAATCATCTCCCTCCTGCTCACTGGACTCTGACTGTCCTTCTCCCTCCCCCACCATAGGATCATCTTTATCCTTTTCCTCTCCCTCTTTCTCTTCCTCATCCTCATCCTCCTTCTCTTCTTCATCCTCTCCCTCTTTCTCTTCTTCATCCTCTCCTTCCTCAGTTCTGGCCATCTTCCTAGGTCTTTCCTCCCCAGCCTCTCCCTCCTTTGTGCCTTCACCCTCTGCATCAGGAGTTTCCTCCTCCTGCTCCTTCCTCTTCTTGCCAACAGTCTTGGTACCTTCAACCAACTGCTCATATGAGGCTACAAAGTCCTCCTCCAATTCATCTGAAGCAAGGTCACATTCAAGTGGGAACATCTTGACCAAGAACCGCTTGTCGATGAGGTGAGTACTCTTGCCATCAAAGTGAGTCAAGATCTTGTTGTACTTGACACAGTGAGCCTGGACAAGGTGATCCATGGCATCCTGAATGACAATGAGACATAAGCACAATCATGAATAAAGATACACACCGAGTACAACTGTTCCAATGGGCTCTCCATTGGTTCCCTGAGATAAGAATCCTTGTCCTCCTGAATGCCAATCTTGATGGTTAAGAACTTGACAAGGCCAAGGAACTTTTTCTGCACAGCTTCAGCGTCCTTGTAGAGTTCCATGACATATCTGGTCATCCTCTGGCCATCGTCGCTGACATAGTTGTCCACAGCTTTGGGAACCTTGGAAGAAGTAACTGCTGTTGTGATGTGAGATGCATAGTGTGTAAAAAAACAAAGCCACACACCAGTAGCTGCCATGTTGAGCCAGACAGGTGTCCAAGTAGGCATATTGTACCCCTTTTGAATGAGGCCAACAGTTTGACGCAAGAACCAATCAACAGTGGACCGTTTGCGCATATCCTGGACGTTCTTTTGCTTGAAGTGGGCAAGCCAGTATGAAAGGAAAGCAGCAATGGATTTGAACTTGCGGTCCTGACTGCCACCAATGGTGATGCCAACATAGTTGAAGGCACTAGACTGGAGAATCTGAGCAATCTTCCAATTGGACTTGACCGCCTCTTTCCACATTTCCACCTCTGAATGTGGAAGAAAGGGATAAAGTTTGGTGGTGACGTTCCTGGCCACAAAAGAGACGTCCTGCTTTCCCACAGCATACTGCTTGCCGGCAGCAACTGCAGTGGTATACTGTGACTTGATGGCAAGACGAACCGGCTCGATGCGGTCAGCATGTTTGTCCTTGATCAGTTTGGCAGCAGGTTTCTTGGGAAGAAGTCCTATCGCCTCACGATCCATGGGAATGAGGATGCTACGCCCATTGCACAAGAACAAGGCAATGATCTGAAAGAAATGATGAATCTCAAGTATCTGGATTGAATGAAACATACCTTGAGATAATACTCCTGAGCATGTCCTGGACGTGTGGCCATGGGGAGTGCAGCCATAGGAGAGGTGGCCCATTCATGAACTGGTGCTTTGGGAGAGGAACTCCAGAGCTGTGGGTTCCCAATGTGCTCACCAACACCAGACCAGTGTTCCAAATGATAAAGAAGGGACTGAGTATAACTGGTCCAGCCAGTGGAAGGCTCTGAACTCCATTGGTGGTAATAGTGGTCCCACAAATTCAAAGGATAAAGCCAAGTAAGGATCTGAGAATACAAAGTTAGCACAGCAGGCAAATACAAAACTGAGCATACCAAAGTGGCAGTATTTTCCATGGGAAGCAGCGAGCGGTGTATAATCGTGTTGACTGTCTTAGGTGACATGATTGGTGAGACAATGTTGTCTCCAAAGACCTTTGAGAGACAGGCAAAACGAGTGGGACCAGTTCCTTCCCAACATGCTGCAAGTCTAGCATCTGTATGAGGGTAGTCAGTTTCCACATTACTAGGTGGAAATGTGGAAAATTGCTTACGAGCGTCCTTGACCACTTCTAGTTCCTCTTCAGTTAAAGAGTCCTTCTGCACCCATTTAGCAGTCATCTTGTCAATGCTTTCAAAACAAGCAGCCTGGTATGTTGCAAAGGCTGTGCTCCAGTGCTGATCAGGATCATCAGAACAGAAAAGGTGCAGATACTGAATGAGATATTGCTTGTAAAGCAAGTCCATCTTGGTAACAATGACGGAGGCCCATTTCCTGAGATTTTCAGTGGTGAGAAGCATAATGTCGTGGGGACAAGGATAGGCAGGCAAAGAGACAGTCAAGTCCAGAGCACAAAAGAGATGCAGATGAGCAAGAGCGCCTTCAAAGAATACAGAGGCAAACTGAAGAATTGTGAATAAAAGACAGGATTACAAATAATAAATCAAACTTACACCCCACATGACAGTTGTGAAGTTCTCCAAGGCAGAGGTAGTCCACTTTGTTTCCTGATTCCAGACATCAAAGAGATAGAGAGGAGCGAGGGAGGCAATGACAGTGGGATAATGTTTGAAGAAAGTGGTGAAACCTTTACTGCCACAAGCAACAGCAACATTAAAGGCAGCGTTGTAAGCGCCAACCGATTTCGTGGAACCAAGACGGGTAAGGGCCTGTTGGAGCTGGACAGCATTGCTGTCAGCCATGGGAGACATGCCAGTGTTTGTGGAAAGATAGTATTGATGAGCCCAATAGTTCTCTTTGTCCTGTTGAAGGGCCTCTGTAACATAATCAGCCAGATGATTTGCAGAATGAAAACACAAAATACCATCATCATAGATGGCAATGAGCCACACTCCCAGTTCCATGACCTTGTCAAAGGCCTGTTTGCGCTCCTTGACATCCTCATCCTTCAGCTTGCCCTTCTCCCTCCTGTTGTCCACAGTCTTGATGATGTCCAAGTAAGGCTTCAGCACCTGACGCAAAGCACTAATGCGATGTTGACCTCCCTTCACAGAGAGGGTGGCATCAGAGTCTGAGAGTTTGAGTTTCTCAAAGGGAGCAGTCATCTTGACAGTGGAGAGGTCAAGAGAAGCAGCAGAAGGGACAGTGACATGCAAAGCATGAGCAGGACTCTACAAGATTGAATAAGAATGAGCAACAGAGACAAGAAGCATTAACACACCATGTTGAGAATGTTGGTCTGAAACTTGGTAGCAAGCTCCTTGGTCCTGGCCTTGGTCTCAGGACGAGTATAGGCCATCTCCAGATGGAGCAGACCAGCCTCCTCCTCAAACTCTGACAGAACATTGACAATGGCATAACCAATGCACAAGTCTGCAGTGTTGATGGAGTTACCAACAGTCAAGGAGGTATCCACAGCCTCAAGAGCTTGGGCCTTGTCCTCAGCTTTGATGTTCTAGGTTTTCCACATTAGCAGGTGGAAATGTGGAAAAATAAGCACTCACTTTCAAGTCTTGCTTAATGGCCCTCTTTCCACATTGTTAGGTGGAAATGTGGAAAACATGCAAATGAATACTCACCTTGTTATGGAGTGCAGCTTTTTTCTGTGCAGATTTGGCAGACATAGTGACAGCAAGGCAGGATACACAAATGGGGGATGGGGAGGAAAGAATTTGGTGGGGAGGGGCCTCCTTATATACACCAGGGAGTCACCCTGAATGCCAAGAGAATGAATGACTCATGCATCACATGATTGCATTATTCATCTTGCTTTATCATGCTCCACATGATCTCATTAATCATCCTGCTTTATCATGCTCCACATGATCTCATTATTCATCATGCTTTATCATGCTCCACATTATTCATCATTGTTTCACATGCCAAGCTCCACAGAGCTATTTTATAAAAGGCCACTTTATTTTCCATCAATTCCCATCATCAGCATGTCCACCAGAGCCTACACCAACCCCATCAAGGCCTCCTTTCACCAGGCTCTCATGGCCAGTGACCTTCAACCCACCTTTGACATCCTGGACTACATTCAATGTACCTCCATCATTACCTATCCTCCTAAGGAGCCTCCTTACTCCCACTTCATTGGCATACTCTTGGGGTTGCACCTTATTACCATCTTTGAAGAGGCAGGAGGCCATGTTGCTCAGGAGACATTCTTCTATTGGAGGAATGCAATGAAGAAGTGCTTCATCAGTAAAGGGTATGTCTTTTCTTGTGTCTCTTTTGCTTTGCTTATTCTTTGCCACAGGATCAGTGAGGATGACATGATTCAAGTCAAGGAGATCTTGCAGTGCTGGGTTCCTATTTTGAGGAAGAGGATGGCTATGTTGCCAGAGGATGTGGCAATCAATCTCTCTGTAATGTGGGGTGATGCATTGGCATTGTGGATGGAGAAGACAATGTTGCCTATGCTTGTGAAGTTTGTGGAGGAGAACATCCAGGGTTAGATACAGTGTCTGTATGGTGAATAAGCAATTCTACATTGCATATAATCTTAAGTGGTTCTGCAAACTAGTGTCCCACCATTCTGTGTTGGAGGAGGAGAAGTGTGGCTCACTATTCTACAAGGATGATGCCGCACTCAGACTTGGAGTGAACATTGATATATATATAGCAAAGCTTCTGTAAATATATAGAGTGACGGAGAGCTCCCAATTATGCTGCAGATATGAGAGAGCCGTGCTACTAGTCGTTGTGTCGCGCGCTTTCCACATTGATCTGTGGCAATGTGGAAATCCTTATGTAAGCTTACTCTGGTCTGAGCATATATAAGGAGGGCCCTTTGGTGGATCTTGCCCCACCACCATGTCCTCTATTCCAGTCTTTGAGGCTGCGCTGATGGACAACTCGTTCACTCAAACACGCGGATGGTTGGAGTTTCTCAACACCATGCCGGCAGTTGAACTGCGTCAGCAATTCGTTCAACGTCCTCTGGTGACCCCGGACACGCTGTTGGTGTATCACCACATCACCACCATCTATCAGAGGAGCGGTGGTCAAGGCGCGGACTACACTCGGAACCGTTTGTTGCGCACCATCAGAGCATGGTACTTGACTGCTGGGTATGTCCAGTACACCATCTTGAGGACTCGTTGCTGATTTCCACTTAGCCTCAGCGCTGCGGCATTCAGTGCTGTCATCGACCGAGCCGAGGAGCGTGCTCCGGCTGTGGTCTCCATGCTGCCAATGGAGGTCGTTGTACAGCTGTGCAACTATAGAGACAAGGACTTGTGGGAATACCTCAAGTATACAGTGGGACCTTGTGTGGTGGAGGCACTGGAGGAACTGAGAGTGTGTGAAGAGTTGGAGGTGTGGTGAAAACATGAAAGGGGGTAGTCTTTTTCCACATTATCGAGTGGAAGAGTGGAATGGAGAGAGGGGGTAGCACATCTTCCACATTATCAGCTGGACATGTGGAAAGGCAATAGACTGGGTGTTTTTCCACATTGCCGGCTAGAAGAGTGGAAAAGAGACCCTAAGCTAGGGTCCAAAGGTTACCTTTGCAAAGGTAATGATGTGAGATAGATAGCTATCTCCGCGGGAATTTCTAGCTATCCGTGTGACAATTTCTTGCTATCTGGGTCATGTTTCTAGCTATTACGTGAATATAAAAGGAAATTTTTCTTGCTAGCAAGAAACACTATTAGATAGTTAGGAATCGCAATAGCTATTGCAATGTATGGTGAACTTCATCACAATGTATGGTGAATTAGATCACGATGTATAGTGAATTTGACCACGATGTATGGTGAATTCGGTCACAATGTATAGTGAATTCGCACACGATGTATGGTGAATTCGCACACGATGTATGGTGATCCACATCCATATAAGGAAATTTTTTTGGCTAGCCAAAAACGATATTAGATAGATAGAGCTGGAAGTGTGAGGGAGGTGGAAACATGAAAGGGAGTAGTGTTTTTCCACATTACCGAGTGGAAGAGTGGAATTGAGAGGGGGGTTAGCTTATCTTTCATATTATCGCGTGGACATGTGGAAAGACAATAGACTGGGCGTTTTCCACATCGCCGAGCGAAAGAGTGGAAAAGAGACTGAAAGGTTACCTTTGCAAAGGTAATGATGTGAGATAGATAGGTAACCTATATATATGTTACCGTGTGAGCTAGCTAGACTGAAAGGTTACCTTTGCAAAGGTAATGATGTGAGATAGATAGGTAACCTATATATATGTTACCGTGTGAGCTAGCTAGGTTACCTTTGCAAAGGTAATGATGTGAGATAAATAGGTAACCTATATATATGTTACCGTGTGAGCTAGCTAGACAAATTGAGAACTGTCAATGTGCTACACTGAAATATAACTACTGCAATAATTAAATACCTCAATGCAATGCAATATAGTTCTCATCAGTCAGTTTGTGATCCAAGTGAATGATTTCGTTTCTAGCTATCTCCGCGGGAATTTCTAGCTATCCGTGTGACAATTTCTTGCTATCTGGGTCATGTTTCTAGCTATTACGTGAATATAAAAGGAAATTTTTCTTGCTAGCAAGAAACACTATTAGATAGTTAGGAATCGCAATAGCTATTGCAATGTATGGTGAACTTCATCACAATGTATGGTGAATTAGATCACGATGTATAGTGAATTTGACCACGATGTATGGTGAATTCAGTCACAATGTATAGTGAATTCGCACACGATGTATGGTGAATTTGCACACGATGTATGGTGATCCACATCCATATAAGGAAATTTTTTTGGCTAGCCAAAAACGATATTAGATAGATAGAGCTGGAAGTGTGAGGGAGGTGGAAACATGAAAGGGAGTAGTGTTTTTCCACATTACCGAGTGGAAGAGTGGAATTGAGAGGGGGGTTAGCTTATCTTTCATATTATCGCGTGGACATGTGGAAAGACAATAGACTGGGCGTTTTCCACATCGCCGAGCGAAAGAGTGGAAAAGAGACTGAAAGGTTACCTTTGCAAAGGTAATGATGTGAGATAGATAGGTAACCTATATATATGTTACCGTGTGAGCTAGCTAGACTGAAAGGTTACCTTTGCAAAGGTAATGATGTGAGATAGATAGGTAACCTATATATATGTTACCGTGTGAGCTAGCTAGGTTACCTTTGCAAAGGTAATGATGTGAGATAAATAGGTAACCTATATATATGTTACCGTGTGAGCTAGCTAGACAAATTGAGAACTGTCAATGTGCTACACTGAAATATAACTACTGCAATAATTAAATACCTCAATGCAATGCAATATAGTTCTCATCAGTCAGTTTGTGATCCAAGTGAATGATTTCGTTTCTAGCTATCTCCGCGGGAATTTCTAGCTATCCGTGTGACAATTTCTTGCTATCTGGGTCATGTTTCTAGCTATTACGTGAATATAAAAGGAAATTTTTCTTGCTAGCAAGAAACACTATTAGATAGTTAGGAATCGCAATAGCTATTGCAATGTATGGTGAACTTCATCACAATGTATGGTGAATTAGATCACGATGTATAGTGAATTTGACCACGATGTATGGTGAATTCGGTCACAATGTATAGTGAATTCGCACACGATGTATGGTGAATTCGCACACGATGTATGGTGATCCACATCCATATAAGGAAATTTTTTTGGCTAGCCAAAAACGATATTAGATAGATAGGCCCCGCACACGGGCCCTTTCATTTACCGTTTTTGAACTCACTGAGACACATCGCTTATGTGCCCTGACTTCTAACTTCCGAAAGCAAAAGGATAAGTCTATCAAGCACACATCCGAAGCCGGGGGCTTTTTACATTAGGCTGAATCCATCAGCTCAAGTCCCTCACCTCTAACTGTTTGCAAGTGAAAGGACTGGTCTTTCAAACACACATCCGAAGCCGTGGGCTTTTTACGTTAGGCTGAATCCTTGAGCGCAACTCCCTGACCTCTAACAGTCTGTATGCGCAACAATGCTTTCTCCGAAGGACATCCAGTACCAAGTTGAAATCTGTTTCTGTACTATCTGAATTGATAAAGATGAAGCTTACGTTCATTTGTCTGAGTCGTACTAGTAAATAGTTCAAAGTCATCATACTGTAACATTGAACTTGTTCAAAGACAAATTGAGAACTGTCAATGTGCTACACTGAAATATAACTACTGCAATAATTAAATACCTCAATGCAATGCAATATAGTTCTCATCAGTCAGTTTGTGATCCAAGTGAATGATTTCGTTTCTAGCTATCTCCGCGGGAATTTCTAGCTATCCGTGTGACAATTTCTTGCTATCTGGGTCATGTTTCTAGCTATTACGTGAATATAAAAGGAAATTTTTCTTGCTAGCAAGAAACACTATTAGATAGTTAGGAATCGCAATAGCTATTGCAATGTATGGTGAACTTCATCACAATGTATGGTGAATTAGATCACGATGTATAGTGAATTTGACCACGATGTATGGTGAATTCGGTCACAATGTATAGTGAATTCGCACACGATGTATGGTGAATTCGCACACGATGTATGGTGATCCACATCCATATAAGGAAATTTTTTTGGCTAGCCAAAAACGATATTAGATAGATAGAGCTGGAAGTGTGAGGGAGGTGGAAACATGAAAGGGGGTAGTGTTTTTCCACATTACCGAGTGGAAGAGTGGAATTGAGAGGGGGGTTAGCTTATCTTTCATATTATCGCGTGGACATGTGGAAAGACAATAGACTGGGCGTTTTCCACATCGCCGAGCGAAAGAGTGGAAAAGAGACTGAAAGGTTACCTTTGCAAAGGTAATGATGTGAGATAGATAGGTAACCTATATATATGTTACCGTGTGAGCTAGCTAGATAGATAGGTAACCTATATATATGTTACCGTGTGAGCTAGCTAGGTTACCTTTGCAAAGGTAATAATGTGAGATAGATAGGCTGAATCCCTCGGCTCAAGTCCCTCACCTCTAACTGTTTGCGAGTGAAAGGACTGGTCTTTCAAACACACATCCGAAGCCGTGGGCTTTTTACGTTAGGCTAAATCCTTGAGCGCAACTCTCTGACCTCTAACAGTCTGTATGCGCAACAATGCTTTCTCCAAAGGACATCCAGTACCAAGTTGAAATCTGTTCTGTACTATCTGAATTGATAAAGATGAAGCTTACGTTCATTTGTCTGAGTCATACTAGTAAATAGTTCAAAGTCATGACACTGTAACATTGAACTTGTTCAAAGACAATTTGAGAACTGTCAATGCGCTACACTGAAATATAACTACTGCAATAATCAAATACCTCAATGCAATGCAATATAGTTCTCATCAGTCAGTTTGTGATCCAAGTGAATGATTTCATTTCTAGCTATCTCTGCCGGAATTTCTAGCTATCCGTGTAACAATTTCTAGCTATCTGTGTCACATTTCTAGCTATTACGTGAATATAAAAGGAAATTTTTCTTGCTAGCAAGAAACGATATTAGATAGATAGGAATCGCGATAGCTATTACGACGTATGGTGAACTTCATCACAATGTATGGTGAATTTGATCACGATGTACAGTGAGTTTGGTCACGATGTATGGTGAATTTAGTCACGATGTATGGTGAATTTGCGCGGATGTATGGTGATCCGCATCCATATAAGGAAATTTTTTTGGCTAGCCAAAAACGATATTAGATAGATAGGATATTGGAAATCACATCGAGTGTATCGTGTTGTCTTTGCTCCAGCAAGTAAAGTTCTGCCAATTCATGTAGCAGCTTGGATGTTTTCTATGTATCGTTTTGTATTGTTGATCAAGTTATCGTAATGGATTCAACTTCAACAACCGCATTGACTTGAGCTGTAGCACCGAAAGCATTGACTACTGAGCTATCTTGGTTGAAAGACAAGTAAGCCTTATCATTCTCAGTAAATGAAAGTCCAGTGTCTCACATAGTGCATTCTCGCCCTTGTATTTGAATCTGTGTCGAAAGTGTCATAGCTGTGGATTGTGACCGTAATGGCTGTCAGATGATGTGACCGTAATAGCTTCCAGCGTGACCGTAATAGCTGCCAAATTTCCTTATAAGGAGATTCTGTAATGGCTAGCCATTACGAGTATTAGATAGATAGCCTTACCACAGCGAAATATGTTATTGTTGCATGCGGAAGATGAACTGTGCTCAGAATCCAAGTATCACACTACATATGAACTATCATCATACTCGGAATTTCTTCACGATTTCAAATCCACCAGCTTTGACTCAGTCCAAGGTACTTGTATACTTGAACTGTCTTTCTCAATTGTTATCACCGTGTACTTGACTGGAACTTGTACGGCACTCGTCGCTGGACGCAACTTGACTCCACACTCTACAATTCACATATGTTCTCATTTATTGACAAGTTGAACACCCGAGCCCAAGCGCATCACTTACTATTCTCAAGTCATATCTCATCTGAATAACGTATATCAGATCCGCCAAGTCAGAATGGAATTCAACAGTTCGAAAGCAAGTGGAGACATCATTGAACTCATTAGATGACACTGACTTTATACACTTCTCTCTTTGAACAGCGATACGCACCGAGACAGAGGCCCCGCACGCGGGCCCTTTCTTTTACCGTTTTTAAACTCACTGAGACACATCGTTTATGTGCCCTGACCTCTAACTTCCGAAAGCAAAAGGATAAGTCTATCAAGCACACATCCGAAGCCGGGGGCTTTTTACGTTAGGCTGAATCCCTCGGCTCAAGTCCCTCACCTCTAACTGTTTGCAAGTGAAAGGACTGGTCTTTCAAACACACATCCGAAGCCGTGGGCTTTTTACGTTAGGTTGGATCCTTGAGCGCAACTCCCTAACCTCTAACAGTCTGTATGCGCAACAATGCTTTCTCCAAAGGACATCCAGTACCAAGTTGAAATCTGTTTCTGTACCATCTGAATTGATAAAGATGAAGCTTACGTTCATTTGTCTGAGTCATACTAGTAAATAGTTCAAAGTCATGACACTGTAACATTGAACTTGTTCAAAGACAATTTGAGAACTGTCAATGCGCTACACTGAAATATAACTACTGCAATAATCAAATACCTCAATGCAATGCAATATAGTTCTCATCAGTCAGTTTGTAATCCAAGTGAATGGTTTCATTTCTAGCTATCTCTGCCGGAATTTCTAGCTATCCGTGTGACAATTTCTAGCTATCTGTGTCACGTTTCTAGCTATAATTGTGACATTTTGTGGATATAAAAGGAAATTTTTCTTGCTAGCAAGAAACGATATTAGATAGATAGTGCACCGTGTTGTCTTTGCTTTAGAGAGTGAAGTTGTGCTAGTCATGTAGCAGCTTGAATGTTTTCTATGTATCGTTTTGTATTGTTGATCAAGTTATCACAATAGAATCAACTTCAATAACCATATCAACTCGAGCTGTAGCACCGAAAGCATTGACCTTTCATTCCGCATAGTCTACTGAACTATCTTGGTTGAAAGACAAGTCAGCCTTATCATTCTCAGTAAATGAAAGTCCAGCATCTCACATATTGCATTCTCGTCATTGTATCTGAATCCATATCGAAATTGTGATAGCGGTGGATTGTGACCGTAATGGCTGTCAGATGTGACCGTAATAGCTTCCAGCGTGACCGTAATAGCTGCCAGATGTGACCGTAATAGCTGCCAAATTCCCTTATAAGGAGATTCTGTAATGGCTAGCCATTACGAGTATTAGATAGATAGAGCTGGAAGTGTGAAGGAGGTGGAAACATGAAAGGGGGTAGTGTTTTTCCGCATTACCGAGTGGAAGAGTGGAATTGAGAGAGGGGGTAGCCTATCTTCCATATTATTGCGTGGACATGTGGAAAGGTAATAGACTGGGCGTTTTCCACATTGTTGGGCGAAAGAGTGGAAAAGAGACCAAAAGGTTACCTTTGCAAAGGTAATGGTGTGAAATAGATAGCTTACTCTGGTCTGAGCATATATAAGGAGGGCCCTTTGGTGGATCTTGCCCCACCACCATGTCCTCTATTCCACTCTTTGAGGCTGCGCTGATGGACAACTCGTTCACTCAAACACGCAGATGGTTGGAGTTTCTCAACACCATGCCGGCAGTTGAACTGCGTCAGCAATTCGTTCAACGTCCTCTGGTGACTCCGGACACGCTGTTGGTGTATCACCACATCACCACCATCTATCAGAGGAGCGGTGGTCAAGGCGCGGACTACACTCGGAACCGTTTGTTGCGCACCATCAGAGCATGGTACTTGACTGCTGGGTATGTCCAGTACACCATCTTGAGGACTTGTTGCTGATTTCCACTTAGCCTCAGCGCTGCGGCATTCAGTGCTGTCATCGACCGAGCCGAGGAGCGTGCTCCGGCTATGGTCTCCATGCTGCCGATGGAGATCGTTGTACAGCTGTGCAACTATAGAGACAAGGACTTGTGGAATTATCTCAAGTATACAGTGGGACCGTGTGTGGTGGAGGCACTGGAGGAACTGAGAGTGTGTGAAGAGTTGGAAGTGTGGTGAAAACATGAAAGGGGGTAGTCTTTTTCCACATTATCGAGTGGAAGAGTGGAATTGTGAGGGGGGGTAGCACATCTTCCACATTGTCAGCTGGACATGTGGAAAGGCAATAGACTGGGTGTTTTTCCACATTGCCGGCTAGAAGAGTGGAAAAGAGACCCTAAGCTAGGGTCCAAAGGTTACCTTTGCAAAGGTAATGATGTGAGATAGATAGTGATCCAAGTGAATGATTTCGTTTCTAGCTATCTCCGCGGGAATTTCTAGCTATCCGTGTGACAATTTCTTGCTATCTGGGTCACGTTTCTAGCTATTACGTGAATATAAAAGAAAATTTTTCTTGCTAGCAAGAAACACTATTAGATAGTTAGGAATCACAATAGCTATTGCAATGTATGGTGAACTTCATCACAATGTATGATGAATTAGAACACGATGTATAGTGAATTTGACCACGATGTATGGTGAATTCGGTCACGATGTATGGTGAATTTGCACACGATGTATGGTGAATTCGCACACGATGTATGGTGATCCACATCCATATAAGGAAATTTTTTTGGCTAGCCAAAAACGATATTAGATAGATAGAGCTGGAAGTGTGAGGGAGGTGGAAACATGAAAGGGGGTAGTGTTTTTCCACATTACTGAGTGGAAGAGTGGAATTGAGAGGGGGGTTAGCTTATCTTTCATATTATCGCGTGAACATGTGGAAAGGCAATAGACTGGGCGTTTTCCACATTGCTGAGCGAAAGAGTGGAAAAGAGACTGAAAGGTTACCTTTGCAAAGGTAATGATGTGAGATAGATAGGTAACCTATATATATGTTACCGTGTGAGCTAGCTAGAATCAACTTCAATAACCATATCAACTCGAGCTGTAGCACCGAAAGCATTGACCTTTCATTCCGCATAGTCTACTGAACTATCTTGGTTGAAAGACAAGTCAGCCTTATCATTCTCAGTAAATGAAAGTCCAGCATCTCACACATTGCATTCTCGTCATTGTATCGTATCTGAATCCATATGGAAATTATGATAGCGGTGGATTGTGACCGTAATGGCTGTCAGATGTGACCGTAATAGCTTCCAGCGTGACCGTAATAGCTGCCAGATGTGATCGTAATAGCTGTCAAATTCCCTTATAAGGAGATTCTGTAATGGCTAGCCATTACGAGTATTAGATAGATAGGATTTGAGATTGTGTGAAGAGCTGGAAGTGTGAAGAAGGTGGAAACATGAAAGGGGGTAGTGTTTTTCCGCATTACCGAGTGGAAGAGTGGAATTGAGAGGGGGGTAGCCTATCTTCCATATTATTGCATGGACATATGGAAAGGTAATAGACTGGGCGTTTTCCACATTGTTGGGCGAAAGAGTGGAAAAGAGACCAAAAGGTTACCTTTGCAAAGGTAATGATGTGAGATAGATAGAAAAAAGAACACACCTAATGCAGGCGCCCGCTTCCAAGCGGCGCGCCCGGCGAATGCAGGCGGGCCTCCCCCAAAACCCGTTCATCGTCGTGGCGAGCATCAAGCCGTCGTCGTATCCGGAGCGGTCGTACGGCGTTGACGGTGGCGAGATCGGCCCTGGTCCGGTGGGACGTGGTGGTTGCGGGCAGAGCGGGATTGATGATGTCGGATCAAAGAGAAACTGGGCGAAGCAGGAGAAAGTGCTCTCCCCAAGATTTTTTGTTGCGCTCGCCATGCAGGAGTCGATGCACTCTCGCAACTCTATCGTCTCGCTTGCGAGCGAAGGAGACCTCAAATTGATAATATTAACCATGCCTGAAGAGTGGCGCTGGGTCATGACGTATGTCGACCATAGCAAAGTCACACTTTGCATTTTGGATGATTAGACATCTCTCAAGGATACCTCGCTTTCCGGGACCTTTCTCTACTTCGTAGCGCCGAACATACATTGTTTCTTTGTTCTCATACTGTACCATTCTTGTCATTTTACAGACACGAGAAGTTTTTTTCGATTTCCACTTCTCGTCCTTGAACCTTTGTACCAGTTTTACCAAAAACAATGTTTCAATCCCTTCGTTACAGAGAGTAAAGTAAAATACTACGGGATGGCCATTTGTATCAATTAGCCTCATCAATCTCATTAATGTACACTCAAGAGTGCTTGTGTGGATATGGCGCGAATGACCGAAGCCTGGGGTGCTCCTGCTGGCAACGGCGACCTTGTCCAATCAGGCAATACAATACTTCGATGTTGCTCTTCATCCTCGCCCTCTGGGGTAGCCATAGCCTCATCCCATTTCTCTCTTGAGAGCTCAACTCCACCGGTCTTGAGGGCTCCAGCCAATGAGCCCCCAGCCCAGGGCATTGTGGCAGGCGTGAAAGCTGGTGCCTTGCCACCGTTAAGTAGAGCACGCTCAGATTGCGGGGTTGGAGGCATGGGGTTGTTAAGAATGGCAAAGTGTTTTGTGAGAGGCCGCAAGGCCGAATATCGGTCATATTGAGGCGGAAGAGGCTTGTCAGGCCGTGTCGGCAGCCTGCTTGATGGCGAAGGTGGCGCGATGGCGCGTAGAATCTCGTTATGGACGCGTGGGATGAATCCAGGAAGCATGGCAGTCCCGCCGACAACGAGAATGGACGATGCCATGGTCTTACGCAGATCAACAGGCACCTTGTCATGTCAAAGTAAATGTCAACATCGCAGCACATTGAAGAAATTCTCACCTTCAGCAATGAGTTAAGAATGACTTCGGCGACACTATTTTCATCGACATCTCCGTCTGTGAAGAGGAGTTCAGCCGTGCGTTCTCGTATCCAACCCGGCAGTATCAGGGTCCCATATCCGGTGCCATAACCAGTTTCCAACTGTTGTGACGGAGAAGGTGGTACGCGGAGCATCAGCTCAGACGCGGTCGACGTTCGTTCATGCATCATGGCAACTGCATGCATCCCATCACCTTCGCCGGCGCGCCGGTCCTCTATAAGCGGGTTTCTGGCAGGAGTGGACACGATGGAGAATTCAGAGGAGTCATGCTGTGAGGATATGCTTTCCCTTCCAGCAAAAGAGAAATCTGAATCGCTAGATGTTATGTCAATGTCTGAAGACAAATCGGGAGCGGGAGTGGGATCCCTTTCAGTCGGAAACGATAGTCCCGGGGCCTCACTCACGAAACAGACACGCGTCTTGATTTCTTCGATGAGCGAGTCTGTCAGTACTTCAGGTGGAACACGCCTTCTATTGGCTTTGGGAACACTCATGGAGGAGCTGAGAGTGGATGGCGGAGGAAGATATGATCCATAGACGAGTATGAAATCGCGTAGATGAGCAGAGAGGCGTTGACCGGCCAGTGGCGTTGTGCGAAGAGAAGGAAAGAGCGGCCTCGCAGCAAATATCTGTAATAGATGTCATGAGCTAGAGAACATAAAGGATGATGATGCGGGCGATGGATAATGCGGGCGTGAAAGAGTGCGTAGAGTCGGCGTGTCTGCTGTACAATGGCCTAGTACAAGCCTTCTCAATGTTTGCTGAGAATGTTTACTGCGGCTCCCTCAAGGATGAAGGCGAGGAGGAATTAACGCTAACTCACAGATATTGATAACTCAGTTCAGCTACTCACCTCCGTGCGGCTGCTGAAGGCTTGAAGGAGTTAACGCTAACTCACGGATATTGTTAACTCACTTCAGCTACAACTGCATGCATCCCGTCACCTTCGCCGGCGCGCCGGTCCTCTATGAGCGGGTTTCTGGCAGGAGTGGACACGATGGAGAACTCAGAGGAGTCATGCTGTGAGGATATGCTTTCCCTTTCAGCAAATGAGAAGTCTGAATCGCTAGATGGTATGTCAATGTCTGAAGACAAATCGGGAGCGGGAGTGGGATCCCTTTCCATCGGGAGCGATAGTCCCGGCGCCTCACTTACGAAACAGACACGCGTCTTGCTTTCTTCGATGAGCGAGTCTGTCAGTACTTCAGGTGGAACACGAGACCTTCGATTGGTTTTGGGAACGCTCATGGAGGCGCTGAAAGCGGATGGCGGAGGAAGATATGATCCATATACGAGTATGAAATCGCGTAGATGAGCAGAGAGGCGTTGACCGCCCAGTGGTGTTGCGCGAAGATAAGGAAAGAGCGGCCTAGCAGCAAAGATCTGTAATAGATGTCATGAGCTAGAGAACATGATAAGCATAGACCATACAGACAGGAAGGACGGTTGACTCTTGATGGCCGCAGTCAACGACCAGACCAGTAATTCGTCCAACAGCAAACGGTGAAAGAAGGTGACTGGACGCAAATGACACAGAAGGAACCTAGGAGAAAATGAGTCAGGCTTTTGTGAGAGAGGTTGCACGACTTCGCGCACTAGCAGGTTCTCAAATAATATCTTCGAAATCATCTCTTTGATATACAACGGCAGAAGCGGATGTTCAACCAAGATGACCTTCCTTTCCTTGCCTTTGGGTCTGTCAGAAGAGAGCTGCAGTGAAATATTCAACACAATTAACGCGCAACCGAAAGATACTTACTCGTGAAACACTGCCCTCAAAGACCTCTCCAAGTAAATCGCGAGCATCCGCTCCTCCTCTGCCCTTTCTGCAGGATCCGTCTTGCGCTCAAGACCCCACAAGCTAGCGCCGTCCTCTCCGTCGGCATAAAAGACGTCTCGTGGGCGGCCTTCGCCGCTGACGCCTACTTTCCATATGCGCGAGCCGGGGTCCATGATGATACGGTCCTCAACACCGTAGAGAGAATGCCGACGCGTCGTCCCGTAGTGCGGCGAAGAGTGAGCCGTCGTGCTTGTGCTTGCTATCCTCGAGGTTGTCGGTGTCTTTGGTATAGTCGTCCTGGAACGCGAAGGCGTTGTTGGCACGGTGGTCATGACGGTGTGAGGCAGGTTCGATCGATCGCTTCAGCCTTCAACTTATGATTTCAAGTTGCATGCTTATGCTTCCAAACGCCTCAACAAATCCGAATAGCTTCAACGAATCAGCATAGATATAAATGTACAACACATTAGCCAATTCTAGCGTACAGTTGCATCTAAGCTTATTGAGTGGTACCTGTCATTCGCCCATACACCATCATGAGCGCAAAGGCATATGTCTTGTGGTGATATTCCGATGACCTCATCCCTCATACCGATCGGAGATCAAATTTGATCTTCCCATTCTCTGTTCTCAACCGTCACCACCAAGCATGCCGGACGCGTCCGCGGGCGACCGCCAACGCGAGCCCTCCGTGCAGACCGATACTTCACCATTGAATCGGCGCGGGAGGCCGCCCTTTTGTACCGCAGCGATCAGCAGGGCGCTACTTCGGCGCGCGATTATGACCTCCGAGCTCTGGTATACGACATAGCCTACTGTATGCGGGGTTCGCGGCCAGATCGCACCGACTTGATAGCACGCGATCAGCTCACCAGAATCCCCCGCCCCCGCGGCCCATCCCACGTCCCACCGGCGGCGCAACCGCTCGTCGCGTACGATTCCAGCGACGCCGATGACTGCGACATCGATGACGCGCCTTGGGACTTCGAGGGCCGATCTACAGGTGCATCCCCCACACCTCCTTCCCTTACGGTGCTCCCCACTTCTGTCAGCGCCTCCGACTCCTCCAGTAGCGACGAGGAACCTCTCCTCGTCGGCTACCGCCGCCGTCATTCACCACCTGCTGCCCCGCCTGCAGTCGACCCCGCCGCATCCGCCCCCGAAGATGCTGGCCCATCTCTTCGCCTGCGTCCGCGTGTCCGCCAGCCGACGCGCTCCCTCATTCGACCGCGCCCCCCATCTTTATCCTCCCACGAGACAGCGCTCAACGTCCCACGCGCAAGCGACGGCGCGTCTCTTCTGCAGCCAGCTCGGACGATGAGTCCGACTCCGACGAATACCAGGCCAGCATTGACGACGCTGGCGACGAGGAAGTTTCCCCAGACAACGAAGACGACGGCGAGCAAGGCGCCGTTATGCGCATCCATCCCGCCAATCGACTCCTTCCGCATGTTCTTATTCCACCGCTTCCCTGGGGTCCTGTCCGCGGACGCTTTCAGCCCAACGCAACAAAGGTTCGTACCGCTCGCGCGGCGCAGAACGTGACGCAGGGATCCGCCAACAAACGTGCAGGAGGACGAACAACTCGGGCAACGGGACAAGGCAAAACGACGGCAGCATCGGCGTCCACCCGCCCAACCCGCACCCGGGAGTCAGTCAGGGGACGCCCGAGAGCGCCTACGGCGAAGGGAGCCCCACGGATGAGTAGCAGCAATCCGGCGTATCAAGCTCACCGCAACCAGGCAGCGGCTGCTGGCATGGCCAGGCGCAGGGCGCAAATCAACGCCGATCCCGTTCTATGGGATCTATATCGCGCCAAGCACCGAACAGAGATGGCGGCTTATCGCGCGCGAAAGAGGGGGTACATGAAGTACTCTATTGTGAAAAAATTGATAACTCACACTTACCTCAGAAGCACTGCTACGCGGAGCGCGTCGTCCAAACGTACAGGAAGGAAGGCGAGGAAGGACGACGCCGATGAAGAAGAGGAGGAGGAAACAGACGGACGAGTTAGCTGGCGATGATGATGACCAGAGACGCGATGCGCCGCGCCGACGAAATGGGGGAGGTGATGGCGGTGCGGCTCCTGCGCCACGTCCGCGTCGTATTGCGGCTGGTTGATATCTTTTTCTTGCTGATTTCTTGTATCTTGTAGAGCAATCAAATTGGTAGCAACAATGTGTTTTCATTAGAATCAATGCAGATAGTTACTGTAGAAGCTGTAATGACAGAGAGGGTTGAATGGGGCCAGGATAGAACGGCGGAGTCCGAGCGGGCACAGCAGCGTTGGCTGGGCTGCCGCGACAGATCCATCGTTGGACGTGGTTTTGGCGGAGGGGATGGGGGCATTGCCGTCGTTGTCGTCCTCGCCTGCGGGCCCAGCCGTCATCGTATCCGAGAGGCGGCAGCGGCGGTTTTGACGGCGGTGGTGGGCGCGGAGGTGGAGCGAGATGCATGGGTGCTTGATGAGAGGGCTGGCTCCACTGTCCAGCGTAGATCTGGATCTACGGATCAATCATGATCAGTGCAACAAACGGATACGCCAGGGAGTTCCTGGCGTATCCAGGCAGGAAATAGTGGACGCACGCACCGTAAATGGGCGCCCGCGTCCAAGCGGCGCGCCCTGGTCTTGCGGACAGGCCCCGCCCTTATCAAATCCTTCATCGGGTCGGGCGTCGAGCGGTCATCAGTCGCCGCGGTCGTCCGTGAGCACTCGAGCAGGCCGTGGTGGTGGTCAGAGGGAGAGAATGAGATCGATGATGTCACCAATCTCGCTTGAACCAAATCCGAATCCGGTTCAACCCTTCGTTATAGAGAGTAAAGTAAAATACTACGGGAACGCCATTTGTATCAATTAGCCTCATCAATCTCATGAATCTAAACTCAAGACTGCTTCTGTGGATTGGCGAATCAAGCAATACGATACTTCGCTGTTGCTCTTCATCCTCGCCCTCTGGGGTAGCCATAGCCTCATCCCATTTCTCTCTTGAAAGCTCGACTCCACCGGTCTAGAGGGCTCTAGCCAATGAGCCCCCAACCCAGGGCATTGCAGCAGGCGTGAAAGCTGGGGCCTTGCCGCCATTAACTCGAGCACGCTCAGATTGCG
Organism: Strobilurus stephanocystis; assembly: GCA_019915075.1. Classification (NCBI taxonomy): domain Eukaryota; kingdom Fungi; phylum Basidiomycota; class Agaricomycetes; order Agaricales; family Physalacriaceae; genus Strobilurus; species Strobilurus stephanocystis. The sequence goes on from JAHLMI010000022.1 coordinate 22,321, forward strand.
GGGTTGGAGGCATGGGGTTGTTAAGAATGGCAAAGTGTTTTGTGAGAGGCCGCAAGGCTGAATATCGGTCATATTGAGGCGGAAGAGGCTTGTCAGGCCGTGTCGGCAGCCTGCTTGATGGCGAAGGTGGCGCGATGGCGCGTAGAATCTCGGTATGGATGCGTGGGATGAATCCAGGAGGCGTGTCGGTCCCGCCGACAACCAGAATGGACAATGCCATGGTCCCAGTCAGATCAACAGGCACCTTAAATCGTGTCAAAGTAAACGTCAAGATCGCAGAGCCTTGAAGAAATGTTCACCTTCAACAATGAGTCGAGAATGGCTTCGGCAAGACTATTTCCATCAACATCTCCGCCTGTGAAGAGAAGTTCAGCCGTGTGTTCTCGTATCCAGACATGCTTTCCCTTCCAGCAAAAGAGAAGTCTGAATCGCTGGATGGTATGTCCATGTCTGAAGACAAATCGGGAGCGGGAGTGAGATCCCTCTCAGTTGAGAGCGATGGTCCCGCTACACGCCAACATTGACAAATCTGCGACCACAGGGCCGTCAGCCGTAAGAGAGTAGAAACTGACGGCGGTCACCGGAGGGCCGAATTTGGTAAGTCAAGGCTGAAGGCGTGGAGGAATTAACGCTAACTCACAGATATCGTTAACTCACTCCAGCTACTCACCTCCGTGCCGCTGCGGCTGCTGCAGGCTTAGGGAGCTAGCGCTAACTCACAGACATTGTTAACTCACTTCAGCTACCCACCTCCATGTGCTTCAAAAACAAAGCGACGGAGCGAGGAAAATCAGATGATGGAGAGCATGAAGACTTCACAACGTTCGTTGTTCTGAAAGAGCAGATGAAGGCCGCAGATGAGGATTGGATTTTGCAGCGCGCCGTATGGATGCGTCGAGGAGAAGGACGTCGATGGTGTAAGGTCTGTGAGAAGCCTGATCGTGCCGCTCATAGGGCGGCGTGCAGGGGCGATGGGGTCAGTGGAGATCGCATTCGCCCTTCTGCTTCAGACTTGATCGGCCGGTTCCTCGGAACATCGACGCGGCACATCCCGAAGCGCGATCATGCTGACGGATGACCTCCCAGGTCCTCCCTTTTTCTCCCGACGCCCATGAGCACCCGTCGCGACTCGGCTTTGTGAACGCCGGAGTTGCTTTGGAGGCAGCCTCTCCGATCCTTCACGCGCCGTTGAAACGATGGGCTGGCGGTGCATCGGGTCCTACCCGCCTTTCAGCGACGACGGGCGCCCTGGCGATGGAATCGACCCCCGGGGCCACGCCAGGCTCCGCCTCTCGCCCATTCGCCGCCGGCTCAACCGCTCGCAGAGCTTCCGCCTGGCTGCCTGAACGCCGGAGTTGCTTTGGAGGCAGCCTCTCCGATCCTTCACGCGCCGTTGAAACGATGGGCTGGCGGTGCATCGGGTCCTACCCGCCTTTCAGCGACGACGGGCGCCCTGGCGATGGAATCGACCCCCGGGGCCACGCCAGGCTCCGCCTCTCGCCCATTCGCCGCCGGCTCAACCGCTCGCAGAGCTTCCGCCTGGCTGCCTGAACGCCGGAGTTGCTTTGGAGGCAGCCTCTCCGATCCTTCGCGCGCCGTGGAATCGATGGGCTGGCGGTGCGTCGGGGCATCCCCGCCTTTCGGCGACGACGGGCCTCCTGGCGATGGAATCGACCCCCGGGGCCACGCCAGGCAGCTCTCGCCTGTTTGCTGTTGGCTCAGCCGCTCGCAGGGCTTCCGCCTGGCTGCATGAACGCCGGAGTTGCTTTGGAGGCAGCCTCTCCGACCCTTCATGCGCCGGCGGACGATTCTGGCCAGGCGGAGTCGGCTCAGCTTCTTCATCCGCGTAACCCGGCTGCGCGAACGCCAGAGTTGCTTTGGAGGCAGCCTCTCTGGACCTTCGTGCGCTGGCGACGTGACGCGGTCTTCAATCGCCTGCGCCCGGAGACCGAGGGCCGCCTGCTCGACCGATCGTCTGGACGCTGCATTTGCTTGGGCGTTCTGCCCGTCAGGACGCTCCCGGATGTTGGTGCCGTCGCATTCGCAGGCCTGCTTCGCCGGCGTCCCATCCGCCAAGGTGAGTTAGCAGCAATCTCAAAAGCCGGCCAACTCGCTCTTGCTTGCTTGTTAGCTGAGCTCACAAGAGATGCAGGGCCTTATGCGGACGGCTCTCGATTTCCGGTTTTGATGCAGCCTTGCCCTTGCCGGTCCATGGCGGGCCCCTTGTCCCCAGCGCTCTGGACGTTCTGTCTCTGCCCGAGCTTTTGGGCGCCGACTGGTGCGGGCCTGCCTTCTAGCAAGTGCTGAGTCATCTTTGATAAGTTTACACGTCCGCCAGCGCGGTCATGTTCGAGAGGTTGGCGCTGCAGCCTCCGTCGGCAGCTTCCCCATGCGCGTGACGGCAGACGTCTCCGAAGCATTTCTATCTCAATCATCAAACGCCCGCGGGGAATCTATGCGGTTGCCCTATGTGAGAGGTGTGAGCCAGGCCCTCTGCCCTACGCTTGCAGCCTGCTGGCTACAGAGAGCGCCTTCAGGAACGACTCTGGGCGGCCAAGAGGCATGCCCTCTCCCGTCCGCGCACTGGTTTGAATGATGCGCCGTGCTTTGTGTGACGCCGCCGAATTCTTGAAGCGCTGCAATGATCCATATTAACAATCAACCCTTGAGGAAAGGAAGCAGCTCCTTCTCTTGCCCGTCTGAGTGCTCTTGCTATAGCTTACGGCGAGCATTCCGCCCGCGCCAACAGTCTAGCGTCGCAGAAAGGGGGTGCATTGGCAGTCCACATTAGCTTTTCGACAGCGCGTGAGCGCGGTGCACATGAGCGGCACCTTGTAGCATAAACGAAAGCGCGCCTAATTGTTCGGCTCGCAGATCCAAGTGTTGCTGTACAGGATTACTTTGATTGGTGTGGAGGTAGATGCTGTTGCTTCACACTGTATATATCAAGCCGCGTCTGGCGGGAAGGAGGTAGGACTGATAGCCGGATGTTGATGTTGGTGTTGAGCTTCCTTGTCATTGCCGTCAAGATTTCATCGGGGAAACCAAACTTGTGACAAAAGTAATTTTTCTTCTTCTTTTTGAGCCAGGAGAACAATAGACGAGAATCATTTCTACACTTGTACAGCCGCAGAGCGCATTTGTCTTGTGGAAGGAAGAGGTGACTTGAATGAGAACTACAGACAGGCTGCTCGCGTTAACTCGAGGTCCGTCTGACATGGGGGGCCATAGGCAATTACAAAACTTTCCCCAAACTGGAACTGGCTCAAATCGTTTGGGTCCCGTGTAAAACCTGGGTGTGCAAGTCGATAGAGGCCCCAGAAAGCCTCTACGGCCGCGAGGTCAGCTAGGAGACCCCCCATTGGCATCCATCTGGTGAGTTCAGAACTAATAGCGGCAGAGGATGAACACAAGCGCTTACGTGCCAGGTGCCCGAGCAAATTGCGGCGCTTGGATCCGATATGTCCAATACTGAGCCCAACCTTCGCCCTCTACCGCTGCGCCAGACACGAACCGCCTCATTTGTCTTTCTTTGCGAAAGCTTGGCTAATTTCCGCTTTTTTGTGACAGACTGACAACCGATAAGGAAATTGCCACCGGGCTTTCGGCCGAAGAATGCTCTGCAGTTATCTGCAGGAAATTGGACGAGCTGCTGTGATGATGACGGTTGAGTGGAAAGAAGCGCGCCAACGATCACGTGGTGCGTTCTCAGATCTTGCACGAAACAACGCCTCAATTCCTCCTTCCCGCGCCAGGCCCCTTGAGGCTTCGATTTCGTGACGGAGATCTTTCCACCACCGTCTTGATCTCAGTAGCTCACAGACTTAGATAGTTCTTTTTATGAATCACTTTTATTCTTAACAAAACTATCTAAATGAAAACAGAGCCATGGCGACACTGGTTGCCGTGGGTTGGGTGATGGGGAAACGCGAACGACACTTGCCTGTCGAAAACGTCTCACCGAGTGGCGAGCTGAAGGAGAAGGGATCCGATGCCCCAATCAGGGAACCAAGTCGACCGCGCGTCGCGATCCCAACGTGCGAGACAACCCTAAGCCACGGCAAGCTGTCGCCATGGGTCTACGTCGTCCCCGCCGTCCCTTCTGCTATCCCCTCTATGTGAACCAAACCCCAAGCTTCCAACTTCCTCCAATAGCGTAGAAACGCGTCCGATGACCATCGTCCCATAGCTTTGACGACGTCTGGATTTACCGCCGTCTTTCGCAATGCTGCTCTCCCAGTGTACCACATTCATCACCACTCCAAAGAGATCGGATCCACCTTTCATCCTTCTAAAATGTCTATGATCCTCCCACAGGCCTATGCCGCCCCGCTCCCAACCGAACCCGTCATTGTCAAGAACGTCAATTCCAGTTTCATCGCACAGATCTTCACGAACGTCTGCAAGCCGCTAAAATCGACACGCTCGTGGTGACTGGCCTCACGACAATCGACTGCGTATCCACCACCGTGAGGATGGCGGGGAATATGGACTACAAGGTCATCCTAGTGTCTGATGGGACTGCCGCCTTTGGGCTCAAGAGTGCAGATGGACTGGAGGAGTTTGACGGAGAAACTATGCATAGGGTTTCTTTGGGGGAGCTCAACGAAGAGTTTGCGGAGGTGTGGAGTGCAGACCACTGACAGGTCATAGCAGGTATCCAGGCTTTTTAGGTCGAACCTACGACAGTAGCAGCAACCATTATCATGCGACAGACTTGCTCAGAAGCGCAGACTCCCAGTCACATCTCCCCACTCCTTCAGAGTCGTCTGGTGTCTGCCCCACCACGCTTTCAAATCCCTCTTCTCATACGCATATATGCCCAATACTTTCGGCAGCGTCCACGATCAAGTCTTCCCGACCGTTGGCGCCCTCCTTATGCTTCACAAAGAAACGCCTCGCTACATCGACCGGCTCAGTGCCTGTTACCGACGCATAAGCCGTGATGCGTTGTCCATAAGTTATAAAGTCAGCCCCCGGTAGTTGGCGCCAGTGGTGTTCAAATTTCTTCGCAACGAGATTGTACTGACAAGATTTGATATAAGTCGCATCGGCTCACTATAGAACATAGAATCAATGTATAATTGAATACGCGAAGGGAAGCCGAGGAGTAACACGAAGCTTCGAGACAAGATGGACGATGGAGGAGGATCGAGACTATGGTAAAGCCTCCGGGATTCAGACCTATTCAGACGCGTCCGAACGGTGACGTCGCACCCGTGAAATGGTTGTGGGTACCCCACTTCCGAGGCTTGCCTTTACCCTTGTTGTCCGACTATACTCTTCAGAGTCTCCACGATGTCTGTACAGTCCAAGCCCATCAAGCTGACACCCTTCGGCTGCTCTAGCGGGTGCACTGGGAGGCTGCTTTAGCACGGCGTGAGTACTTATTAATGTGCTTGTATCACAAGGTGCTATGACAGGATTCAATGCGGGCGGTTGAAACTTAAGAACAGAATTTAAATTCTGTTCTTGAGGCACGTTGAAGAGGACGGAGAGAAAGCCAGGTAAGGTAGAAGATCAGTCCAGGAGCGCCAGGTCGGGATACATAACATGATGTACTTATCTTGTATCTTGTAACTCGGTTAATTTGGGGGTTGAATGCAAGACACATGGCGCCGTGCTAGGTAATGTACGCGGTCCTGGACGGCCGTCTCGTAAAAACCGGGCCATTGGTAAGCGTCCTTACCAACGGCGCAGTTTCCGCGGGACGGTGGTCGGGTGGGCGGCGGGGATGGGCGGGTCGCCGTCGTCGTCTTCCTGGCGCGGGCCATGGAGGACCAAACGAGTCGAGCGACGGTCATGGCGGGGATGCGTAGGAGGCGCGACGGGTTGATGGCTTGGTTGGGCGCCTCAAGGGAGGGCTTATCCCGCGGGAGATCCAAATCTACTGATCAATCAGAAGATCAAACGTTGGCAAATCTGCGACCACAGGGCCGTCAGCCGTAAGAGTGTAGAAAGTTGTTGTTGAGGGCCGAGTGCACCGAGATGAAACTGACGGCGGTCACCGGAGGGCCGAATTTGGTACTTAAGTCAAGGCTGAAGGCCTGGATGAATTAACGCTAACTCACAGATATGGTTAACTCACTCCAGCTACTCACCTCCGTGCCGCTGCGGCTGCTGCACGCTTAGGGATCTAACGCTAACTCATAACATGGCCCTTGTCCTCGTCTTTGCAGGCCTAGTAAGGGGGATGTGGCGCATCGTCATCGTCATCCTCGTCCGGCGGGCCGTCATTGTTCTGCGCTTGGTTCATCTGTTGCCGTCGAAGCTCATCGTCCGCGGCCTACATTACCTGCTCGTCCGCAGCTCGTAAGGGTTGCTTTTGTCTTGTATCATCCAGATGAGTTGCCGCTACAATGCTAATGCTACACGTCTCTGAGTGTGGATGTGACGGGAGTGGGGGTTCTGTTGTCTGTGGGCAGTGGGGCATGTGATGGTTACAAGAGAAGTTGCAGTTGCCATTCGTGCTGTTGGGCACAGACACGGTAATGTTTAGTGAGTGCAACAGAGCTAAGGCGTGACACGGGGAATGCAGACTGTTTCTCATCATTCACAGCGCGTTCATCTCAAGAACGGCGATGACAGATTCGTATGTGTAGTGAGATTGTAACCATTGACGTGACTATAGTATACAAGATTCGTAGCGAAAGCGGTCACAGGATACAGATAGACACTATCGATGCCAGTTGAAGGTCTCTCTGGATCCGTAGGAAGGAGACATCCTACGCCAGAAATCATCATCTACCCGTATGGCATCATACAGGGAGGGCCGATATTCAATGGCCGGTCCGCCTTGCCTAATCCTCTCGGCTACATTCTGCTTGACCCATTCCGATCCCGTACGCTCATCCTCATCTTCATCTTCATCATCGTGGCTTTCGACTGCGTCCAACAACAGTAGCTCTAGCGCCTTCATTCTGTTTAGGGCCGAGATGATCACCCTCCAGTCTATGATGTCAAGCAGGCGCAGTCCGTACATATATACCTTGACCTTGATCTCTTCCAAAACTGGGGCGTTTGTGAGCTGGTTGATGATCGCAGGGAGGTCTTGGCATCGCCCTGAGTACAAGTCGTACCATCCGATCTGAACAGTGCGGAGTTGGGTGAAGAGTTCGAAATCGAGAAAAAGGAGGATCTCGGCTGAAGATTGTTGATGTCAGAGTCGTACGAGTTCAGTAATGTGGCGCGGGACGTACCTTGATTGATAGTGCCCGACACGCCCGAGTAAAAGGACAACAGAGAAAGACATTCCAAAGTGGGGGCGATTTGCGAAATGAAGGGAATGGCCAGCTTGAAGTGGTTATCGGCGGCGTCTCCGAGAGCCGTCAAGGTCAACCTCTTCAAATGTGGCGCCGATGATGATAGCCAAGGAAGCAGTCCAAATTCGGAGGAACTGATCCTCAAGTCTGTCAAGTAGGAGAGGAGGATTGGGCCGGCGTCACTGGCTATGGCATCATAGTCGCCCGGCAGGTTCGAGTATTCCAGTATAAGCGTCTCCAGGGCAGGACACTGCGACAGAATCGCCGCGACGTCAGAAATCCCGTCGAAAATCGTTTCGGTCAAGTGCAGCATCGTGATACTGGCTGGGAACAGCCCCAATGGCAATACAGGCCGAGGCGGCATGGGGGGCGGGTGTACACAGGGGCATTTGACGCTCCTGTGGGTGGTCGGGCCGCTGCTCATGAGAAGTCTCAGGTATATGGGACAAAAGTCCATGTCATCGAGGTTCTCCTCATAGACGTCACGAATGGTTCTACCGGTCATTGATAGTACCGTTGCCTTCAAATCCGCTGCTGCAGGGCCTAAGACTGCTCGGTAAAGGCGCACCTCCTCAAGGGACGTCAAAAGGGGGATATGGCGCAGCAGGAGGCTGAGCCATGGATCGGCAGTCATATGGCGATGTAGGGGCGGATCTGAGGCTGCTAGAGAGCGGACCGCCTCGCGAAACGAGCAAAAGGGGTGGGCTAAAAGGTGGATGAAATCACGGCCGGGAGCGAGACCGTCATTGACGTCTGGAAGGTGAACTGAGCCGAAGGTGTGTTTTCGGGTGTAGGCGGCCCAGCGGTGGCATACGAGGGCGAGCCAGGGGAGTATTTTGGGGGGGCGAGGATCGCTTTGTTGCTGGATGAGAGAGTTGGTCTCGTCAATCTCGTGAGCGAAGTCGAGGATTACGTCTTGGATCTCTAGAGGGATGTCCGGGGGCATTGTGGTGGGGGTGAGAGTCAGTGATTGCCGATGGTCCTCAGTATACGGGCAGTATACGTAGACAAGAGAGAATTGTGATGCCCGCTTATGGGAACAATGGAATCACGCCGCCAGCTATTTTGGTCGTCAGAGTTTTGTGACGCCCACTTTTGGTAGTTGTGAACTATTTGAAGGTGACAAGGAGCGCCTAATTGGGTGAGCGCCCGACTTGAGCACCGCCTCCTTTAACGAGACAGGAGCAACCTGCTCAGGCATATGTTGATATAATGACCGCTGCTAAAAGGACTCCAATGACAACAGTTACTACTGATTATATATATATGACAGCGCCATTATCTTCAGGTTCAACGCAGGCAAACCACATCTTTGTCCTACACTAATCGAAGGTGAGTGTTACAGGTACATTGATTTGATGAAGACTCACGTCGCTCGACCAACGTAATGAAAGCCCGTACTCCTTATCGACTTGTAACACAAAAAAAGCTAAAATATAGCCTAGAAGCAGCACCATCCCGTACTGCATAAGGGCTCGAGCAGGAAACCGCACCGCAGGCGTCTGTTTGCGCCAGATGCAGACTTGAGATGGCTGCTCAGCACTCGACCCAGCCAATGCAATCAAGCTTTCTGAGGGCAATGAACAAGTCTGGGATATAGATGAGCAACTTGAGGAAGGGGCAGAATAGCGGGCGGACATCAACGGGCTGAACCATCCCTCCTGGCCCATACTTCAGCCTCTGCATGAGCTTGCCGGTTGCAGAGTCATAGACCAGCGCTTGCCCACAATCAGTGCCGCCTACAACGGTTCGTCCGTCTTCAGCGAAGCGGACCTGCCGAGGATAGCGGATAGTGGTGGGGGGGCCTGTTAGGGGTTGGATCAAGGCAAGGCTGCTGAGCCGGAAAACGGCGTAGTCGTTCTGTCCAGCATTGGTCACAAACATGTCTGCATTTTGCAAGACAGCAGCGGAGGCCCTACAGAACTTTGAGATGAATTTATGAGAGCACCAGGTCAAGCTCACATTAGAAGGGCGGGACATTTTGCTGATGAAGAGCATTTGCCTGTATCGCAGTCAAGCCTCAGGCTACAAGATGTCAGACATGGAAAAGCACCAATGGGATTGAAAGCGGCTCACACATATCCGCCCTCCATCGCAAATACAAGAACGTCCTTTGAGATTTCATCAATGTGAAGGCTTTTGGGAGTGACCTTTGGGGTCAAAGGCACGATGAAAATCCGACGGAAGCCAGAATTGGGGCTTAGGCTGAAAACCGCAACAAACGGGTCATCCGGGGTTCCAAAGCCGACTGCGATCTGCGCTCGTGCGCCATGAAGGATTGCTAACGACAGCACGACGCACGCGTGCTCGAGTGGATCCTGCCGGGGCCCACGATCCCGAACGCTGACGGACTTTCCCGCGGAGAGCAGCTGAAGGAAATTGAGCCAGGCTACATCAGGTGAAGCAGAGGATACCTTGGCGCCGTAATTACGCTCCCAAGTCATCACAGCTCCGTCCGAAGTACCGAGCACTAGGACGTGACGTTTCAGTCTAGGGAAATGAGTCCAACAACAAGTCGTGAAAATAGGCGGTTCTGCTGTGACAGGGTTCGACAGCAATGTCCCGGCGGAAAGATCCCAGACCCATGCCCTGCCGGCACCTACAAAGGATCAAGAACCGACTGGTACATATAAATCAATCCACACACTGATGGCAGCAACGTGTACCCCATCCAGTGACAGCGCAATGCAAGAGACGAAATCTGGAGGTCCGTGGAGGGTGTGGACGAGTTTGTACTTAGCCAATTCAAACAGCATAGTCGACGAATAGGCCCTCATAGACGCCTGACAGCGCACTTTAACAAAGGAACAAGCATTGTAAAGCAAGCGACGGACCGCAGGACCAAGACTTTCGGCAATGTGAATGAGTGCAAGGAATTCGGTGAAAGGGTGCAAGCCTCAAGGAACGATGGTCAAGGGCAAAGCCGGGGCAAAGCGTACGGCACGGGATCCACGTGGCAATTACAAAGGAGATGCCGAAAGGTCTCAAGGCCTTTAGGTCTGAGCATGGCAACAAAGACAAAGCGACAGCCATTTGAGCGAACGGTATAAATGGAAGCGCTCTGCCAGCGCACTGCATACAGACGCCCACACCTCACACCACAACGACATCCTTCATGCCGAATTACGACTTCCTGACTGTGGACCGCCATGAACTCCGCAGCCCACCATCGCGCCTCGCCCAAAAAGCAAAAGCAATGCGCCGTTTCTCCCCTTACTCCCCTCGCACTGAGCCTTCCTCTGCGGCTGGTCGCCGAGCCATGTCGCCGACCTGGTCTACCTCCGCTTCCTCTCACGACGACAGCTCGGACTCTGGCAGCGAAGCTCTGGGTCCTGAATGGGGTGAACTCATTGAGGAAAAAGAAGATGAGGAGGAGGACGACGTGGAAGAACAGGAAGATGTGAAGAAGCTCATCTTGAAGCCTCCCGGTGAGGTAAATCGGCCGGCGAGAGGAGGCTATAATCTGCAAGCCGTACTGTCTTGGGAAAAGGCCACCTACGACCAAGTTCGGGTAAGGCTCTCTTTTTAATCGCAGCTGGACCGTTGCTCATGGATGTTCAGAAGCACATCCTTGCACTTGTGCTTTCCCATTTGAACGTCCAACTCAAGTTCAGTCAACAGGATCTGAAGCCAATAAGGGACGCTGTAAGCTTCCAATTGCTCACTCTGTTTCCTGCCCAACCCATGCAAATTGTTAGGCTCTCTTGGAGTTTCCCTGGCTTGAGGAGTATGATAAGCTTTGGGTTGTCGATGACTTCGTTCGATGCCATCTCAAATATCAACGCGACGCACACAAGAGGCGGGAGCGCGAAAGGCTTGCGGAGGCCGGGCTCGAGGCCGTGGAGAAGCTGAAGAAGGAGCGCAAAGCTGCAACGATGCAAGGACGGGATGAGAGAGCTAAAAAGAAGAGGCGTAGCTAAACAAGTGGCTGCTAATCGTTGTGGTTGCACATAGTCCGGATATGATAGAATCGAAGACAATGATTATAGGAGGACGTCCATTTTGGTGTGCATATGAGGGGGAAGATGGTATCAGGCCAGGAAGAGGTGGCAGAAACTTCATTAACGTTAACTCATCACAGCTCAGGAAAGATGAGCAGCGAATCTACGCCCTCACGGTGGGTCACGATGTTGGGGCAAAGAAGTTCGCATTGGCCCGGACGAGTCCTGCAGTCCAAGGGAAACAGAAAACGGCTGCCCAAACGCGAGTCCCTATCATGATCGAGGCATCTGCAGACCATCTCTCTGCGTGTCCTGAAGCTCGAGAAGCAGTGTTCGACTCCGGCAGAGCATCGGGTTCGAGGAAGAGCGCGCATGAGCCGGGAAACGTTAGACAAGAGAAGAATGTAATAGAAGTATCATTTGATGAATCTGGAGATCTCTGACCGGGCTTTGGGCCAAATAATGCTCCGAGGATATCTGGTAGATACATCATGTAAACACAGAAAATCTTCGAGGTAACCGCTAGATAACCACCTGAGCTTATTTGGAGGGTATGTGCCCTAATCACTGAATATGCACCACATGTTCAGGCTGTATTTGCCGAATATCTTTTTGTGGCGCTCGGAGCCCCTGGGCACCCTAGCCTGTTCACACTGAGAACAAGTGGCATCATCATCACAGATGTTTGCTGATTCTTTGTGCAAGAATTGCAGTCAATTCTTACGAACTCTGCAAGTTTCTGTTAACTCACACGCCTACAACACCGCTCTTCGTGCCTAGTCGCGGTGGTCGACAGCCAATAAGGTTTTTCAGAGTAGACGGATCCGACGAGGATTGAGAAAATATTCGTGACGCTGCAACTCTGGCCGCAAATCCAAGATTCGGCACAAATACGGGCCGCGACTAGTTACAGCGCGTTGTAATAGGCTGCATCCCTAAGAGTTCACACGGACGTGCTCCGCCTGCGTCCCCTGTGAAAGTGGTCAACTCGCAATGGCTCCCTCAGGGCTGAAGGCGTGGAGAAATTGACGCTAACTCACAGATATCGTTAACTCACTCCAGCTACTCACCTCCGTGTGGCTGCTGAAGGCTTAAGAGAGCTAACGCCAACTCACAGATATTGTTAACTCACTTCAGCTACAACTGCATGCATCCCGTCGCCTTCGCCGGTGCGCCGGTCCTCTATAAGCGGGTTTCTGGCAGGAGTGGACACGATGGAGAATTCAGAGGAGTCATGCTGTGAGGATATGCTTTCCCTTCCAGCAAAAGAGAAATCTGAATCGCTAGATGGTATGTCAATGTCTGAAGACAAATCGGGAGCGGGAGTGGGATCTCTTTCAGTCGGAAACGATAGTCCCGGGGCCTCACTCACGAAACAGACACGCGTCTTGATTTCTGCGATGAGCGAGTCTGTCAGTACTTCCGGTGGAACACGAGACCTTCGATTGGTTTTGGGAACGCTCATGGAGGCGCTGAGAGCGGATGGCGGAGGAGGATATGATCCATATACGAGTATGAAATCGCGTAGATGAGCAGAGAGGCGTTGACCGGCCAGTGGTGTTGCGCGAAGATAAGGAAAGAGCGGCCTAGCGGCAAATATCTGTAATAGATGTCATGAGCTAGAGAACATGATAAGCATAGACTATACAAACAGGAAGGACGGTTGACTCTTGATGGCCACAGTCAACGACTAGACCAGCGATTCTTCCAACAGCAAACAACGAAAGAAGGCGACTGGACGCAAATGACAAAGGATGGACCTATAAGAATTGAATCAGCTTTCGTGAGAGAGGTTGAACGACTTCGCGCACTTGCAAGTTCTCAAATAATACCTTCGTAATCATCTGTTTAATATACAACGGTAGAAGCGGATGTTCAACCAAGATGTTCTTCCTCCATCGCGCGCCGTGATCCTGATCATGGGAAGCGGAGTGAGCTCAAGCAAGGCTTTGAGTGTGAAATTCTTACCATATGTGGCGTTTGGCCGTGTTGCAGGCCCTTTGTGTATGCGCTATGCGCCCACGGAACAAAGGAAGTCAGCAGCTGTGCGACGAAACTGGAGAAATGACTTGCCCGCAGATGCTACAACGATCAATCGTGCTATACGCGCACGCGAACGTAGGCTGACAAGATGACAAATGAATGTAAGGTCGGATGCCAGAGGACATGGAGGGCGCCATGCAAGAGGCGGTGCAATGGCGAATATGTCGACGCGTCTCAGTGGAGCGGTTGTGCCCAGCGCGAGTCAGTGGGCGTTTCGTCGGAGCACCTCGCCGGCACATTTGGCGACATCTTGATATCGAGGGCGAATCACTGTTGACAGTACTGAGTGTAGATGGCCGAACAGCTTAGCAGCGCGCATGTTGACGCGTCTTACTAGAGCTTGTCGGCACGGGAAGATGGTGCGGAATGGGTCACGCACCTGGTCCATTCGACCTCCTACTCTGGCCCCAGATTTGCGCCTATATATCACCTCCTTCAGCAATTTGAGTCGATGTCGTTGGTTCGCATACCTGGTTGGCATATTGACTATGTTTGGCATCGAGGGCGGATCGGCGCTCATAGCACAGCTCGCGGACGGCCAGATGGCAGGATCATGCTGTAAACGTTTGCCGTGGCCACCGAAAGAGACAACGAACTTCAGTGGATGGGAAGGTGGTGGTGGTTGCTGGTCAAGGTTGATCGATGCCTGAGCCTGGCCTGCGCGATGACGCGATGACGTCCGGGTCACGACCCAAGCAGCCGCGAAAGGACTTGTACTTTTTCGCAAGAACCATCAAGGATATCTGTTGTATATTTGGAAATTCCAGCTTGTGTTCATTAAATAAACATCCAGGTAATACTGGCAGTTCATTTTGCGCATATCTGGTATTGAATAGCCGGATGGACGTTCCACTACTTGCTTTAGAGTCTTCACTATAGTTTTAGCAGGATAATCTAGCATGATTGGTAGTACGCTCGAAAGGCGGCATACTATTCGCGGCGGAATGGCCGAACGGCCGTTCAACTGCTTGCTGCAGAGTCTTCACTATAGTTTTGGCCGGGTTAAGAAGCCGTAATGGCTATGAACAAAAGGTATATTATAAGGACAAGGCGGTTTAGTCGAAAGGCTTGACGGTCACATCTGCATTGCGAGAACGTTTTTTATATAAAGCAAACGATGAGAGACTACAAGTACAAGGGTTTGACTACGGAACGTATGTTGAAATCATGGAGACTACTCGAGGACGGTACGATACGGGTCGAAGACTTCGCGAAGGACGACCATGTCATCGGAATCGGGATGGATGACAAGTGCCTCGGCGAGGATCTCGGGGACTTTAGTGGTGCGAGAGTGATCTAGGATTGGAGGGGATTAACGTCTCATTCAGTAAAAGAGGAAGAGTAACTTACAAAGGGTAGAAATGATACGGAGGTCATTGCGAGTAAGAATAGTCATGGCAGCGAAGGCTGGAGCCCAGTTAAGTCGATGTTCCTTGCAAAGGCTCATACCGACTTCGCCGAAGCCGGTAGTAGGCGAGAGCGGGATCTCAGGATTATATTCGACGCAGGCGGCAGCGGCGACTACGAAAAGTCAGGAAAGAGAGATAGAAGAGGGTGGATACGCACGGTTGGCAGATCCAGATTCCTCAGTATGCTTCTGCTCGAGATACAGGATGATTTCGACTTCGATTTCTGTTTGGACAGGTCAGGGGAAAAAGAGAGTAGACACGAGGACCAAACCTCGACGACGCAGACTGACTTCTTCATCCTGAACCTCTCGAAGACCGTCGAGAAGCTCTCGGATTGCGGTCTGAGCAGCGAGGACGCGAGTCATAGGAGTTTGTTGAGGGATGATACGGCACATAGCGAATGTGAGAAGAAAGAAAGGTTAAGCGCCCGACGCGCTTTAAATAAAGCAAATTAAGCTCGATGAACATGCCAAACAGAGTCAGACATTGGTGGCGGCAATATGACGGAGACGCTACTCCGGGCAAGCTTGCCGATCTTGACTTGTACCGCGATCAGCAATTCGCGCGACACCTTATTACGACCTTTTGCTCGGGCGATATGAAGCAGAAGAGAAACACAGGTGCGCGACAGTGATACGGAGAAGGAGCGCGACTTATAATTGCCAAGGGCAGGGGCGTTTTAGACGGAGCGAACGCGTAGCCAAAACAGACTATATGGAGGCGATCCGCGTGGAATACATCGACTTTCTACCAGACGTCCCGTCGAGCTTGAGACAGACTATGCAGAGCGCATGGGCGAAGGGAAACCACACCGAGGGCACCCCAACGCGCGCCCACCCAGCGCGGCGAGGGAACGGACCCGGGCAGGACCTGACGACCCGCACCCGCGCCCAGACCCAGTCCGATATCACTTGGCTTCTAACCACCACGATCGGCGCACGACTCGCCCTACGCGCCCCCATTCGCCCTCGACATGCAACCCAACATGCAACCGGGTACCTGCTCGTTTGTTGGGACGACTCCGCGCCGGCGCCAAACGAAGGGAAACGGGACGTGGACTCGAACCGGGACACGAACCGGGCCGCGCACAACAGCAGCGTCTCGGCACAGGAGCAGAACCAAGAGCAGCCTGATGACGCAGCCGCGACTTCCACGCAAATAACGGCTGAAGTACCGGACGCCAAGCAGGATTATCCTATTCCTCTCATCGATCTCATTCTCTCCCTCTGACCACCACCACGGCCTGCTCGAGTGCTCACGGACGACCGCGGCGACTGATGACCGCTCGACGCCCGACCCGATGAAGGATTTGATAAGGGCGGGGCCTGTCCGCAAGACCAGGGCGCGCCGCTTGGACGCGGGCGCCCATTTACGGTGCGTGCGTCCACTATTTCCTGCCTGGATACGCCAGGAACTCCCTGGCGTATCCGTTTGTTGCACTGATCATGATTGATCCGTAGATCCAGATCTACGCTGGACAGTGGAGCCAGCCCTCTCATCAAGCACCCATGCATCTCGCTCCACCTCCGCGCCCACCACCGCCGTCAAAACCGCCGCTGCCGCCTCTCGGATACGATGACGGCTGGGCCCGCAGGCGAGGACGACAACGACGGCAATGCCCCCATCCCCTCCGCCAAAACCACGTCCAACGATGGATCTGTCGCGGCAGCCCAGCCAACGCTGCTGTGCCCGCTCGGACTCCGCCGTTCTATCCTGGCCCCATTCAACCCTCTCTGTCATTACAGCTTCTACAGTAACTATCTGCATTGATTCTAATGAAAACACATTGTTGCTACCAATTTGATTGCTCTACAAGATACAAGAAATCAGCAAGAAAAAGATATCAACCAGCCGCAATACGACGCGGACGTGGCGCAGGAGCCGCACCGCCATCACCTCCCCCATTTCGTCGGCGCGGCGCATCGCGTCTCTGGTCATCATCATCGCCAGCTAACTCGTCCGTCTGTTTCCTCCTCCTCTTCTTCATCGGCGTCGTCCTTCCTCGCCTTCCTTCCTGTACGTTTGGACGACGCGCTCCGCGTAGCAGTGCTTCTGAGGTAAGTGTGAGTTATCAATTTTTTCACAATAGAGTACTTCATGTACCCCCTCTTTCGCGCGCGATAAGCCGCCATCTCTGTTCGGTGCTTGGCGCGATATAGATCCCATAGAACGGGATCGGCGTTGATTTGCGCCCTGCGCCTGGCCATGCCAGCAGCCGCTGCCTGGTTGCGGTGAGCTTGATACGCCGGATTGCTGCTACTCATCCGTGGGGCTCCCTTCGCCGTAGGCGCTCTCGGGCGTCCCCTGACTGACTCCCGGGTGCGGGTTGGGCGGGTGGACGCCGATGCTGCCGTCGTTTTGCCTTGTCCCGTTGCCCGAGTTGTTCGTCCTCCTGCACGTTTGTTGGCGGATCCCTGCGTCACGTTCTGCGCCGCGCGAGCGGTACGAACCTTTGTTGCGTTGGGCTGAAAGCGTCCGCGGACAGGACCCCAGGGAAGCGGTGGAATAAGAACATGCGGAAGGAGTCGATTGGCGGGATGGATGCGCATAACGGCGCCTTGCTCGCCGTCGTCTTCGTTGTCTGGGGAAACTTCCTCGTCGCCAGCGTCGTCAATGCTGGCCTGGTATTCGTCGGAGTCGGACTCATCGTCCGAGCTGGCTGCAGAAGAGACGCGCCGTCGCTTGCGCGTGGGACGTTGAGCGCTGTCTCGTGGGAGGATAAAGATGGGGGGCGCGGTCGAATGAGGGAGCGCGTCGGCTGGCGGACACGCGGACGCAGGCGAAGAGATGGGCCAGCATCTTCGGGGGCGGATGCGGCGGGGTCGACTGCAGGCGGGGCAGCAGGTGGTGAATGACGGCGGCGGTAGCCGACGAGGAGAGGTTCCTCGTCGCTACTGGAGGAGTCGGAGGCGCTGACAGAAGTGGGGAGCACCGTAAGGGAAGGAGGTGTGGGGGATGCACCTGTAGATCGGCCCTCGAAGTCCCAAGGCGCGTCATCGATGTCGCAGTCATCGGCGTCGCTGGAATCGTACGCGACGAGCGGTTGCGCCGCCGGTGGGACGTGGGATGGGCCGCGGGGGCGGGGGATTCTGGTGAGCTGATCGCGTGCTATCAAGTCGGTGCGATCTGGCCGCGAACCCCGCATACAGTAGGCTATGTCGTATACCAGAGCTCGGAGGTCATAATCGCGCGCCGAAGTAGCGCCCTGCTGATCGCTGCGGTACAAAAGGGCGGCCTCCCGCGCCGATTCAATGGTGAAGTATCGGTCTGCACGGAGGGCTCGCGTTGGCGGTCGCCCGCGGACGCGTCCGGCATGCTTGGTGGTGACGGTTGAGAACAGAGAATGGGAAGATCAAATTTGATCTCCGATCGGTATGAGGGATGAGGTCATCGGAATATCACCACAAGACATATGCCTTTGCGCTCATGATGGTGTATGGGCGAATGACAGGTACCACTCAATAAGCTTAGATGCAACTGTACGCTAGAATTGGCTAATGTGTTGTACATTTATATCTATGCTGATTCGTTGAAGCTATTCGGATTTGTTGAGGCGTTTGGAAGCATAAGCATGCAACTTGAAATCATAAGTTGAAGGCTGAAGCGATCGATCGAACCTGCCTCACACCGTCATGACCACCGTGCCAACAACGCCTTCGCGTTCCAGGACGACTATACCAAAGACACCGACAACCTCGAGGATAGCAAGCACAAGCACGACGGCTCACTCTTCGCCGCACTACGGGACGACGCGTCGGCATTCTCTCTACGGTGTTGAGGACCGTATCATCATGGACCCCGGCTCGCGCATATGGAAAGTAGGCGTCAGCGGCGAAGGCCGCCCACGAGACGTCTTTTATGCCGACGGAGAGGACGGCGCTAGCTTGTGGGGTCTTGAGCGCAAGACGGATCCTGCAGAAAGGGCAGAGGAGGAGCGGATGCTCGCGATTTACTTGGAGAGGTCTTTGAGGGCAGTGTTTCACGAGTAAGTATCTTTCGGTTGCGCGTTAATTGTGTTGAATATTTCACTGCAGCTCTCTTCTGACAGACCCAAAGGCAAGGAAAGGAAGGTCATCTTGGTTGAACATCCGCTTCTGCCGTTGTATATCAAAGAGATGATTTCGAAGATATTATTTGAGAACCTGCTAGTGCGCGAAGTCGTGCAACCTCTCTCACAAAAGCCTGACTCATTTTCTCCTAGGTTCCTTCTGTGTCATTTGCGTCCAGTCACCTTCTTTCACTGTTTGCTGTTGGACGATCTACTGGTCTGGTCGTTGACTGCGGCCATCAAGAGTCAACCGTCCTTCCTGTCTGTATGGTCTATGCTTATCATGTTCTCTAGCTCATGACATCTATTACAGATCTTTGCTGCTAGGCCGCTCTTTCCTTATCTTCGCGCAACACCACTGGGCGGTCAACGCCTCTCTGCTCATCTACGCGATTTCATACTCGTATATGGATCATATCTTCCTCCGCCATCCGCTTTCAGCGCCTCCATGAGCGTTCCCAAAACCAATCGAAGGTCTCGTGTTCCACCTGAAGTACTGACAGACTCGCTCATCGAAGAAAGCAAGACGCGTGTCTGTTTCGTGAGTGAGGCGCCGGGACTATCGCTCCCGATGGAAAGGGATCCCACTCCCGCTCCCGATTTGTCTTCAGACATTGACATACCATCTAGCGATTCAGACTTCTCATTTGCTGAAAGGGAAAGCATATCCTCACAGCATGACTCCTCTGAGTTCTCCATCGTGTCCACTCCTGCCAGAAACCCGCTCATAGAGGACCGGCGCGCCGGCGAAGGTGACGGGATGCATGCAGTTGTAGCTGAAGTGAGTTAACAATATCCGTGAGTTAGCGTTAACTCCTTCAAGCCTTCAGCAGCCGCACGGAGGTGAGTAGCTGAACTGAGTTATCAATATCTGTGAGTTAGCGTTAATTTCTCCTCGCCTTCATCCTTGAGGGAGCCGCAGCAAACATTCTCAGCAAACATTGAGAAGGCTTGTACTAGGCCATTGTACAGCAGACACGCCGACTCTACGCACTCTTTCACGCCCGCATTATCCATCGCCCGCATCATCATCCTTTATGTTCTCTAGCTCATGACATCTATTACAGATATTTGCTGCGAGGCCGCTCTTTCCTTCTCTTCGCACAACGCCACTGGCCGGTCAACGCCTCTCTGCTCATCTACGCGATTTCATACTCGTCTATGGATCATATCTTCCTCCGCCATCCACTCTCAGCTCCTTCATGAGTGTTCCCAAAGCCAATAGAAGGCCTCGTGTTCCACCTGAAGTACTGACAGACTCGCTCATCGAGGACATCAAGACGCGTGTCTGTTTCATGAGCGAAGCATCGGGACTATCGCCTCCAACTGAGAGGGATCCAACGCCCGCTCCCGAATTAGTGACGGGATGCATGAAGTTGTAGCTGAAGTGATCTACAATATCCGTGAGTTAGCGTTAGCTCTCTTAAGCCTTAGCAGCCGCACGGGGTGAGTTAACAATATCTGTGAGTTAGCGTCAAACCCTCCACGCCTTCAGCCTTGATCATGAGGGAGCCATTGCGAGTTGACCACTTTCCAGGGCACGCAGGCGGAGCACGCTCGCGTGAATTTTTAGGGATTACAACTTATCACAACGCGCTGTAGCCTGTAAGCGACAAAACTAGTCGCGGCCCGTATTTGTGCAATCTTGGATTTGCGGCCAGTTTGCAGCGACACGGATATCTTCTCAATCCTCGTAGGATCCGTCTCCTCTGAAACACCCTATTGGCTGTCGACCGCCGCGACTAGGCGCAAAGAGTGGTGTTGTAGGCGTATGCGAGTTAACAGAAACTTGCAGAGTCGGTAAGAATTGACTGCAATTCTTGCACAAAGATTCAGCAAACATCTGTGATGATGATGATGTCATAAGTGCAGGCAGGCCTTCATTAGATATACTACAGTGTCAATGTGAGCCGGAACAGAATGAACAAAGTCAATAAAAGTAGCCCTCCTCCTCTGCTTTGGTGCAATCTGAATCCGAACGTGCTCAGAGGCGGTTGTCTCCGTTGGACCTTGGTACACGGCTCCAACTCGGCACGCATCCTGCGCAGAGACAAATTCAAATCAAAAAAATAGCAATTGTGAGATGTGAGGCAAATGCATCCTGCCGCAGCCGACGTCAAGTTGCATAATTTCGAAGGCACCGTTAGAGCTATCCTCAATATCCTGTACTTCTCCAACCTCCACTTTAATTTGAAGCGACACGTCCATTCCCTCGCTCTGAAGTTCTTCGAGTGAGCAAAGGTCGGCGGGAAGCATGTCGAGTGTGGGCGGTTCCCCTGTTGCGAGTTCAGCTCTTCCGTATTCCTTGACGATGTGCAGATGGAACGTGTCCAGGAATCCGAGCCGCTTCCTAGTTGTGATGATATTGACAAGCTGTTTCTGAAGCGCCCTGGAATCGCTATGATCAAATCGAGCAGCCGTGAATCCAAAGTACGGAATATAGGACTCTGCGGTGCGCTGCCCGACGATGAGCTGGCATGATAAGTGGGAAATCTTAGGAAGGAATGCGGTGTCCGCGAGGGACGAGATGACTCGGCCCAGCTCGCTACATGTAGGCGAATCCTGTTCGAATATGACGCCAAGAAACAGCGTACGAAGGTTTTTCGTCTCGCGGATGAATGGCATAAGGAAATTGGGATCTTGGTCTGGGCCCAAGTTGATACGCAGGTCGCTAAAATGTATGGAGGTGAGGTGGAGGATACAGTGCGACCGTTGAACGAGGGAGACAAGGGCATTAAACAGAACGGCGTCATCGTCTCTGTCCTCTGAGGAGTACAGCGCGGCTTCTTGCAGCTGCGGGAGAATGATGCTCTCCACCAAGGTGTGCTGATTGGTGGTGAGTTTTCGCGCGCAGCATGTTACGCCGTCGACTTGGGGGGGGAGATGGTCAACGGGTGCACATCCTATCAACCTGAGACTGCGAATGGACGTGCATCGCAAGAGGAAGGGAAGAAAGTGCTCTATCCACCAATAATTGCTAGGGCAAACTGTGAATGTCTCTATCTGGTCCCACGGCACATCCACATCGAAGGGCTCACCGCCGCACCACTGGAACTCGACCAGGCTGGGACACGAAAGAAACCCTGTCATAGATAGCGGCGGGACATATTCGTCTAGCTCGGTGACCCCAGTGAGGTATACAAAACCGAGAGTCTGCAAGCTCTGAAGGCGATTCCGGAGGGGCTGGAACACGGCGTCATTGCTTGCAGTCGACTCATCCTCGTTTATGTATCCCAGAAGTCCCAGTTCAGCTTTCCGCCAGCGATGGGATTGCGCAAAGATCATGCTCAGCATCTCCGCGTAATGGGGGTGTGATGTGGCGGAGGAATCTCCAATCCCGAGAATTCGGATATCGAGTGGGACGTGACTCGACCGTGCTAGAATCAACTTGAGGCGCTGAGGGCACTGTTCATCAATCTCTGGATGCATGAGGAAAAGCTCAAAGCTTGACCACATGGAGTGACATGCTAGGGCTGCGGCCCGCCACGTTTTTGAGACGCAGCCTAGGCGCCACTGAAAGGCCTTGACGTCCATGGCGTCGGAAGATCGGGCGTGGAGCATTATTTCTGAGAGTAATTCAAGGGGAAGACGGCTAATAATAGATAATTTGGCGGTGAAGAGGGCGTCCTGGAGCGGACCACTGTCTCCCAGACTCCTGTAACGTGAGTCAGCATAGAACTAAGTTGATTGACTGCATGTGGCCCCAGCTTACATGGCAGAGTTGGTCTCTGTTGATGCTACCTGGCTATGTTCAGAAGACTGTACTGCCAAAAGGTCTTTGCAAAAAACCTACGGATGCGATTGTCGTCGATGACAAAAATTGCCCTGACAGATACCAGAGTCTTATATTGAGTTTCGGCACAGACAGCGGCAAAGAAAGGGCGCCTGTTACCCGAGCCGCCCAAGTTGCTGGGTTGTCTCAACTCTTCAAGTTTTTGCCGAGGAGACAATAATGGATGACGGGATTAGAAAGACAATGTGCGTTCCTTGTGACGACAATGTGTGATGTTTCCTTTTCACTTTCCCAGGACCCCCGGCAATAGGGTTCGATGTCCGAAGTGTTCAAAGTTGGACCGCGCCGCGTATTATTATCATTATTATTAAGGAAGGGCTTTTTTGGCTGTCTGCGATTTCTTAAATTTTGCCGTTCTCGGCTGTTTGATTCGTAGTTCAGCGGCGTTCGGGCCATTTTTCATTACACTTATTCTTCTAGATCCAATACAGGTCTGGCCAGAACTTGCGCATGAGTCTGGCACACTGCAAATTCAATGCTGCGAGGTTGTATGGAGAGCGGAGGAGGTAGCGATGTTTAGCATTGCATTGAGCAGTAAGGTATCGTCCGTCACTACTAGAAGTGCTACAGATAAGGGGACAAGAATGTTACATTGATGGTCTGGTGTACAGCGGCAGCAGGCGGGATAGGGCGTGACGGCTGGCGAGCGAGTGCGGCGGCGATGGCGGCACCGGCGACGGCAGGAGCAGCGGGAGTGAGGCGCCCAGCAAATAGCTGTGCAGAAGAGAAAGAAGGAGAACCTACCACGCTGACTGGAACGTCCCCGAGGACGTTCCAGTTAGTGCCTCATAACATCCCAACGTGGTACCCCGCAGGCAGTCGCATCTGCGGGGCTGGGGCTCTTGACGCCCAATCTGTATCTTCAGAGTATTGAGTGCCTGCATTTGGAGGGCTTGCGCGTCCTCCGCGCCGTCCAAATGACAGTTGGCGCGCGTCGACGCGCGCCAACGTCATCCACAGCTGTCGTGAGCCATGGCGCGGCGAACCGTGTGCACCGAAAGTCGGGAATGAGGCAGAGAGGTAGAGAGAAGCCCCAGGCTTTTGCCTGGGGTTGGATGGTGCGACGTGCTCGTCGCGCTGTGCTGGTCCAGGTAAGAGCAGAGAGACGATGTGTGACGACTTTCCGGCAATGTCGGCGCGGAAATAGTCTTATCAAGATAAGAGACTTGAAAATGACTGGGTGCGTCCCAAGTCCCAAATCGGCCATTCTCCGGATGGACATGGGCTTGAAAACAAAACCCAAGCCAAATCGGCACTTCGGTCGCACTTGAATTCAAGAACGGAACGGTCATTATTCACTGATTACAATGTTCTGCATCAAAGGTAGCGATGAGGGTCGCGGGGATGGAGCCAAGGAGGTTCAATCACAACGATTTGCTTGCCATTTCTATATTACTGACAAGGTGCGTTGCTGGACAGTGCGCCATAGTCACGAACAGTTGCAGATGGTACGGCGCAGTAAGCGTGAATAGTGGCTAACTCACCAAGATTGTTAACTCATTTCAATATAAATGCCAACTCCAGTCCAGGCTACGCATTTGCCTACAAGCCCCAGGTCAGATAGATTTGTCTTGTCTCTAAATTATTGTAACTTTATTTATATCATTTAAAAGTCAAAAATGATCTCCAGATTCCTTTTTTTTTTTGCAATCTTCACAAACACACCCATCCTCGCCAAGATCATCAAAATAACCCCCTCCATACGAGACAAATATCTCGTCTCCGACAGCGATATTGGCTGTCGCTTCAACATAATGTGTCCAAATGTCATTCTTTATGACATACTGGTGGTAAAGTCAAAACATGCACCTGCACAGATGCTATGGACCCACTTCACAGTTTGGATTGCATCGGTGATTGACGAATCGAAGCGGGCCCAACAAGGGTAGTTTCACAGATCTTGACAACGCGACGCGAATGATGGATAGGTCGGTGAGCTCAGTCTCGCTAATATGATCGCTAGGGCAATAACCGGTGAGTTCATGTATTGTCTCGCCCTTAGCAATCGGGCGACACGCCTCGATGCAAAAGCCCCGGCTATCCTCAGAGGCCCCCTTTCTTTGTCGCAATCGAACGGATTTGAATCGATACCTGACGACTAATAGAATTGTTTTGAACCACCTAAAATGCCGGGTCAATCAAGCCAAAATGTCTGTAGAAAAATCTTGCCATTGCATATAAGCTTCAAGCTCAGTCGGCATAGCGACGAAGTCCGAACCAAACAGGGCACGTCGGTGGGCGCACAGCGCGGAGGTGGCGCGTTTGGCGAGGGCTTCAATCTCTTTGAGGCCTAAAGGGCCGTCATCCTTTGCCATGATCAGGCGGCGGAGGCTGTCAACAATGTCATATTGGGGAACAATGGGGTCCTGAACGACGACAGGCCGAGGAAAATGCGTCCTAATGTTGCGCATCTGTCCAAGGAAATTCACGACCAGTACGTGATCGATGCGACCGAGAATTTGGGGCTCTTGACATTCGTTCAGGACGCTCTTGAACGTCTGCTTGACAAATGTCTGCAGGCGCTTTTGTTCGCTGGAGCCTACGGTGTGTGGATACAATGTCTCCCCCTCTGCAAAGGCGCTCATATCGAATGGATTCCGGCCGTTCAGTAGCGTCACAATGCCCTGAGAGGTCCAAAAATCTTCTAGCGACTTTGAAGGGACGTCTGGCCCCATATAGCGTTGCACAGTGTGTCCCCCTACTCGCATAGTGTATTGCCACAGGCGCATCGAAAGCGTTCCAGCCATTTTGGCAGCAAGAATCTGCAGACAGGGTGAACAACTTGGATACGATTATAAAAGCAACAGATTCCCGAACTGGTGGTGTTTGTTTTTTCTGCAAGCAAGAGCTGTAGTGCTTCTGGAAATGTTCCTGCGCTTTGCCTTCGGCGACGCTCCCAGTGCTCAATAGCTTTCGGCGAACTCGAAGTTGCTGCAGTTTAAGACAGCATGGACACTTGACCGCGATCTGGCCATTCGGGAGGGTGATAATCGGCAGCTGCGTGTTGCGGGAGGCGACCAAGTTTATGGGGAGGCTCTCTAGCATGGGGCAGGCGTAGAGGCGACCAAGAAACCGCTGCGGAGTATCGATGGTCTCCTCGTCGGAATACAAACTCCGCTCAGTGTTAGAGAGAGCTCGGCCCGTTTCGCAGGTAGGTAGTCACTTGACCGTCGATCGCTCCCTTGGCCACCATCATGATCCCGGTCCTTTCTGCCGCCTTTCTTTCAAATTCAATGCACACTGTATCGGCGCTTGAATTCGGGGTGCGGGCGTGACTTCGAGAGCGAGCGCTTGGATGGGCGAGGCGTTGCGAGGCGTTGACGGTTCGACTTCAACGCAACGAGTCAGCGGCGTCGGGCTGGCGGCAGTCGCGTGAAAGCTCCACCTACTCCGCTCAACAGCACCGAATGAGACGAGGAAACAATTGAAGAAGGAAACAAATGTGGAAAACGGCAATTTATTATTACCTCGTGTAGCCGCTCCTTCCTTCCGCCATGACATCCGAATACGAAATTGACCGCATACTTGATGTCTACGAGAACTGGCCCGTGCGTGCCATCTGATTCAATGATTTTTCACTTCATTTGTTGCAGGGAAAGGAAAATAAAATATACCTCGTGTCTTGGAAGGACTTCCCCTCTGACCAAAACAGTTTTGTGCCCGAGACCATAGTGCACAAATATCCGACCGCCTTGAAGGAGTTCGAGTGCTTGCAGGCAACGCAAATCGTGACCGTGGACTTGGAAGAGGCAATTGCTGCCAACACCGTAGGTAGGCAGCAACAGGCTCCCATGTCCATGCATCTTAACTCTTGTCAGATATTCACAAAGATCTAATAATGAGCGAGATCGCCAAGGATGGTGCCGAATGGGATGATCTCGTTTCCAAAGTTGTCGGCATAGAGCTTTATACTCGACCTGTGAACGGTATTGAGGTGAATCGCGCAGGGGACTCACAGGCATCACTACTATTGTAAGTCACGTCTTGCAACTTCAGTCGCCCTCATCTTATGTGCACATAGAGGCGATGGCAGATTAGCATCTGCAACTGTAGATGAATGTCTTCAGATGATTCCAGAGAAGGTAAGTTGTCCATTAGCATCTGACATAAGTTGTTAACTCACGCCCTTCTAGCTGTGCCTCTATTACCATAGCCTTCTTTTTCCTGAAGAAAATACACCTGGTGAGGATGCAGGGAAGAACGGCAAATAGAGCTGTCAAGTACCGTGTCTGCGGTCCCGGGGTTGTGTTGTTCATATCTTAATCAATCAAGTGGATTCAAAGGTCATTTACTTGAGTCTACTTGCTGCCTAAGTCTAATTGTCAGCAATTCACCAAACGTGTTTCTGCTCTGAC
Organism: Strobilurus stephanocystis; assembly: GCA_019915075.1. NCBI lineage: Eukaryota > Fungi > Basidiomycota > Agaricomycetes > Agaricales > Physalacriaceae > Strobilurus > Strobilurus stephanocystis. Next base: position 49,172 of record JAHLMI010000022.1, read on the forward strand.
TCTCACTGACCACGTTTCCGCTTCAATAGGTGGTAAGGGAGGCGCGGGTCTTTCTACCCTCGATTGGCTTGTAAAGAAAAGAGGTGAGACGTCTCGACATCTCTTGTCCTCGACAAGACCTCGTCATATTGTTCCCACCCCATGTATCGTAACGGGAAGAATACCCCTGGCTGAACACCGGTCCATGTTTCTTCTGCAAACGACAACGCACTCAAGGCTAAGAAGACACCGCCCTGCCAAACAGTATGCGGTGAGTGAACATTATTTGCGAGTTAGCAGTTATGCATGAGTCCCGGCCCGCTTCCCAAGGAAGATGAAATGCTAATCCGAAGCAACACGGCTTTTTGCACACGCACCACACTATGCGACATGCGCCCCATATCATACACTTCATACGCTGGTTGTGCTGGTGAACGGAGTTGGAGGGGGCGAGGCGCGAGGCGCGGCACCATTGTCCAGCATCGACGCACGCCGGTCGTCCATTCCAGACCTGCTGCAGACCAAGTACGTCAGAGGAAAAGGCAGGCAAACATGGCGGCAGGCGGCATTGGCAGCGTTGGCAGCAGCGCGGTAAAAGGCGAGTTTCGATGCGTAAGCGTCTTGAGTCCATATCCTTGCCCACCGTCAGATGTAGGGCAGCGCCAATCGGTCCGTTACTGAAAAAACAAACTGTGTTATGCCAAGGAGGCTCCGACAATTGTAAATGACTGTTGGCCCGTCTTCGTGGAGATCTCAGATGGAGGCGGAGCAGAGACGGTTCGGTAGCCAAATGCGGGACTTAACAATCATATGAATGCTGTCCAGATGCGGTCCGTGGGAAGGCTGACAAAAGCCATCATAAGGCTTTTCCTTGGGCTTTTCTTTGATTGACGAATCGGACGACAAGCTCTATAGATCGGCGCCCATCGTCATGGCTAAAAAGAGAAAAGCTGTCAAACAGCAACAACAAGCACCCGACCCCGACCCCGGCCAGAAGAACGCTGAACCGCAGGAGCTCTGGGGGATCGGTAACCACTTTCTCTCCACCACTTCCTCTCTTTCATTCGCCTCATGAACTGCAGGTGGAATCGAATTTTGTGTCTTGAGGGAGGTCTCAAAGATTCGGTTTTGGGATTACCAGGTCAAATGGCTTCCAGAGAACAAATACCCAGACAGGTGCGCTATCTTTTTCGAGGTTGTCTTTCAAGTCACTCAATGTGCAAGCAGTCCTGAAGATGAGGCCTCCTTCATCTATGGCAGCATGTACCACCTCGCTTGGTTCTGGAAGGGCGTCGGCCCATCTCTGAAAGGGCGTAATCCCTATAACATGACCGCTTTTGCCCCTGGTACAACGTTTAAGCGGCCCCGCAAATGGCCGCTTGTTCCGCCCACGGAATGGCCAGAGATAGAGGAGGATGCGAAGGACATGAAGGACGTGAAGGAGGACAAGCCGCACTCCAGGCAGCGCATGACGAAAAGTCCATACCACGGCAAGGATTGTGAGGCGCCTTTCTTTTCAATCATTGAGTGTAGCTAATCATTACCTGGTCGGCGCTGTCAGTCTTCATCTCTGGAGCCAGGATGGCTGTGGAGGCCGGTATCCCTTTCTGGCAATATTGCCTTCGATCCCCAGACTTTGGACAATCCTTGGTCCCCCCTGAGTTGGTTGCTCATTCTGAAAAGACTCAGTTCACAGCTAATTTTCTTCCATAGGTGGCGCAATGTCGGCGATATTGTGTTCAACTGCAAGGAGACAGCGGCTGGTGCTCGGCGGCTCAATGTCATCATTCACTTCTGGGAGTTATACCGGCTCCAACATCCTGATTTCGAGCAGGACATAATGGATCTGCCCAAATTCAAAACAGGGCAGCAGTTCAGCATTCGATATGGGCCGCCCAATCCTGAACAGCCTTTTGAAACCTCAGACGCTCTTGAGGTGGCATTTTCTGATGCAGAGGAAGAGGAAGAGGAAGAGGAAGAGGAAGAGGAAGAGGAAGAGGAAGAGGAGGAGGAGGAGGAGGAGGAGGAGGAGGAGGTTCCGAAGACGCGCAAATCCACCAAGCGCAAGAAGAAGGTTGGGGAAGAGGAAGAGGAAGAGGAGGGGGAGGAGGGTGCATCTACAAAGCGTAAAAACCGCAAGCGCAAGAAGAAGGGCTCTAGTGCGTGAATTCTGTCATCTTTTCAACTGCGGCTAATGGACTTTCATTCCCAGAGTCTGACGAGCCGGAGGAGGACGTTATGGGGGTGCGCAAAGCCGCCAAGCGGGGGAAGAAGGCCGTAGGTGCGTAGACCTTGACGTTGCTGCATAGGAGCGCCTGGTAGACTTGGGTTTCAGAGCCTGAGTCTGAGGAATAGGGGGATTCAAAATCGTCAAGCGCAAAAGGCAGAAGGCGGTCGAGGAGGAGTCTGACGTCGTATTCCTCATACATCAGAGGATTGTAGGTATGAGAAAGAGCTGCAAGCCCTCAGCCTCAAGTCAAATGCGGGAAGGAAAACAAACATACAGTTCATGAATCCACTGAGACGTTACGATTGTTGATAATGCTCTCCATGAAGCGACGTACCGACTTAGATAGACGGCGGTTGCCCGGCCGCTGCACTGAAGTGAGTTAGCAAAAATAATCCTTCCGCCATAATAACCCACCTGCTCCCCACCCCCATACGAGACCGCAATGGCTGTGGCGGGAAATCCCCCACGCTAGTGGGACTTATGCTTCTTGGAGAAGCGCACCCCTTTGCTCCCTTCCTCGATTGCACGGATGATCTCCAGCTTGACCTCCGAACATCAATGCTCTCCCTCGCGCGCGCATCCCCCCTTACGGACGGCGCGGTTTTCATCAGCGAGCCGTCCAAAGATCACGACCGCAGCGTGCTTGCGGTTGGATCCATCTCATCATCGCTGGCCACGCAGTCGCCTCCACCCGCGCCCCACCGGTGCCTTGCCCGCGTATTTCTGCTAACTGACACCATTGTAATTACTTCTAAAGATTCAATTCATGGACAGCGTTCTGCACAGAATCCATGCTCACAGGATTCGACGGAACTCGAAGCTCATGCAGAAACAATGCGGGCAAGGAGGAATGCACAGAAGCAGCCGTACCGGGATAGGAATCGCGAGCTGTGCAATCGTAGTGCGCGCCGGTCTCAAGCAAGGTGCGTTCTATAATCTTCAGACCATTTCCATGATCATGCTATCCCCGAATCTGCAGACGGCGTGCAGAGATCAAGGCAGGTCCTCTGGCTACAGCGATCCGAGTCGAGCGTCGCCTTTCATTCGGTGCGACTTGAGCAGGATGCTGTCTATTGCAGTACCCACCGCAATGCACTTCGAGCTGCCAGTGAACGCCGTCGATTTGCGTATGTCAAGTCTGGCATCATTTGTGCTAACTCACAGAGGCTTATCTTTTCCAGCGCCAATCCCAACCTTGTCCAACGAGTGGGCCGCCTGAAGTGCCCCACTGAGTACTCATCCGGACAGCTTGCATGTTTTGAGATGAACAATCGCAGTAAACGGTGGCTCCAGGCTGGAGGACGTACGGGATCTTCTGATATCAATGGAAGGTCTTTGGACAGCATTCTTCAAGCAAATTGATTAATTCAGCTAACTTTACAGACACATAGACAACTGCAGGATCATCGAGCGCTCGTCACCCCTTCTCACACATCTTAACAAATCACCCGTTGCTTTCTGTTGGCCCGGGCAAAGTCATTTGAATTCTCCCGCAATCAATATTTTCAAGACCTGCACTTGCTCAAAGTGCAGTGGCCCAATGCTTGTGCGTAGCTGATCCGCATCACATTTGCTTGCAGTGAAGAGGCGCTCACCGGGAACCAACGACACTTGGATGGGGAGCACATCGAGAGCCATGTGGGCCACCATAGGGTAACGGCGTGCTTCTGATGGGAATCTGCTTGGAAAGGGAAGGAAGACATTTTTGCTAACTCACTGCCCAATATTTGCAGAGATCCATCGTGGGTGTGACAAGGGCCCTTGCACATCGTCGAAAGCCAGCATTCGGCGCTGCGCATGCTCTTGCTTGACATTGATGAATTCCTCCTACCAGATCATCACTTGCGCCAATATTGCTAACTCGCATTACATGTGTGTGACGATACGACGACCTCGTACGATGAATGTTAGCTCATAAGCAATATACCGAATTGCAATACTAATAAGCCGTGCTGTAAGAAGGGCAAGATCTACAAATACATCAAAACTGAATTCAGACTTCATGAGGTTCATTTGGGGCCGGGACGCACTTGGGGACACAAAGCAACGCCGCTCAATCCACGGCCTCCTGCGACCTGTCGTCGAGTGTCGTCGAGGTCACCCCTCCCCCTTGTCCACATCGTCCTCCTCGTCGCTCTTGCATGCTGCTCGGCGCTTCCTGGCCCGATAGGTGGCGTTCCATCGGTTCTCCCTTTCCCTGTACTCGCGAAATTGTTCGGGATTCTGCCTGCGTTTAGCACGTAAAGCGGCCATGCAATTTTTCGAGTCAATGCGGCGCCGCGCATCAAATTCGGCCGTCCCGCCCACAGTTCGGGGCCGTCCTGGTCTGCGCTTTTGGCCAGGATCTGAAGATGTCCCGCCTTTGGTTTCGCTCCGTGGCTCCGAAGGCGTCGAAGATCTGGCGGAACGGGTACATGGTGAATGAGAGACGGGGGGCTCGGGCGCAGGTGCAAATGCAGATGTAGATGCATGCGCAGATGCGGGCGCGAGACGGCGGCGGCCTTTGGGTTGCGGCAGGGCATGGGTCGGGGCAGGGTCATCATCGTCGGAGTCGCTGGACGACGAGCCAGGCGGGCGCGCTGGACTGTCTCGGCCACGCCGAGGACGGTGCGATGGACGTGGAGGCGGAGGAGGTGATGCGCGTGGCGTGGAAGAGCGATGGGAAGCTCGAGCAGGCCACTGTTGGTTCGTTTCGTACCCGTCCGGATTCAGCAGTACGGATGCGCTGCTCGAGGTGTCACCATCGGAGTCGTTGTAGGCGCCTGCAAAAGAAGGGGATTTCCGGGATGGTGAGTTTGGGGAGTGAACGTAGGCGGCGTCCTGTGGCACCAGCGAGGCTGCCGCCGCCTGCATGGAAACGTCACCATCGGTCACGGCTTGTGGTAAGAGATGAGTAGAAGATTTGTGGTGAGGCGGCGCCGCGCCTCGCGCGTTCGATTGAGCATCCTTGTGACGATGGGCAGCAGGGCCATATTCGTCGCCGCTGTCAGAGTCCGTCGTGTCGTAATCCATCATGGGAGGTCGATGGGTGGGAAGGGGGAGGTCTTCGCGAGGAATAGGTGTCCGGAAGTTGGGGTCGTTGAGTCGGCTTTGATACAACTGGTCGTAGGCTGCGCAAATGCTGGAGGATTCTTCGCGGGCAGAATGCATCATATGCAAAAATAATGCGGCGATTTCTTTTGGGTCCCGTTGGTTGGCAAGGGCATTGAGCCAGCTCGCCATGGTGGTGGTGGCGGACGAAGAGCGGCCATCATAATCCAATCACGACTACTCCCTGATCACTCGATCACCCCGACTCTGTCGCTTACTTAGCGGTGCAGCTTCCGTCAGTTTACTGCCAGGTTCCTCTCCACCTAGCTCATTTGTCCCATGCCGTTGCTCTTGATAAAATTGCTGCAGAAGACTTGCGCGGCGTCCTTGAACCTAAGTCCTCGACCGTTTGTGCCACAGACTTAGTGATTGTGTGGATAGGCGATTGTGTGCAGTGCCGTCGCCAGAGCCGCGCAGTCGTCGTGGCCATCGTCATCGAGTCCGTCGGGGTCCTCGCAGGCGGTCCTTGTACTGACGACCGCTTCTGATTCATCAAGAACCGTGCGGTACAGCGACTCCGTTTTTGTGAATTGTATGTGTTCATTGCATGTGAGTTAACAGTATCTCATCAACGGTCTCTTTCGATGGGTAGCCAATGGTTTCCGTACATAGGAGGCGCGGCTGATGAAGGCGACCGCGGCGGAGAAGGAGCAGTGCTGTGAGGAGAGAGGGAGCCGCCGGACCTGGGGACTTTGTTTCTTTCCTGAGATTATCGATGTAGATTAGTTTTTATCATGTTGTGCTAACTCACTCTGTACCTATTTTGTTAACTCATTTGCTCAATTGAACTTGCTCTTTTTTTGAAAGTTATGTTTGGCCTGGATGATGATTGCTATCCCGCCCCATGAGCTCTCACCGTCTCGGCACCTACCCCTTTGCTTATCCGCCACTGGCGGAATGTGTAGAGTGTACCGGCGTGAGAGATCTTCCTTGATCTAACTTTTGAGGTTTTAAATGAGGAGATGGCTCTGACCAATGGAACCCATATCGCAGTCGCAGTGAGTTGACGAATATGACTGCAGCGAGTTAAGAAGTAACAGAGTGCCCTGGTCGCTGTTCCTGCCATTACGAGCTAACATTAATGGTCCCCCCCCCCCCCCCCCCCCTCTGCGGATGTTGCAGGCTAGTTGAAAAGAATATACTGGGGCTTTCCAAACTTGCCCTCCATATTTCTTGTGAAACAGATTTGATATCATACAGTTTGACACCACGTCAAAGAATTCATCATCTAATGGGCCCCTTACCCTGATGACATCTGAGCAGCTTGTCTAGAAGCAGGCAGGATCCAATGAAACTTTTGAATACTATGTACCTCGTTGATGGTGATTAGTATCATTCAGTAGGTGGTATTACCTAATGCTTGCCTGATGTTAGCGCTGCCGCAAAATAACTCACGGGGCAATTTGAGATCTCCGCCCAGCGGCCCACCTTATCTTGATTCCTCTCGCCACCACCCAAATCAACGCAATCCATTTACAAGACGATGCGCCGACGAGAAAATCGAACACGGAGCCTACTGGCTGCGCAAGTAGGGCGTCTATCGGAGCCACCTCTTCAAGCTCCAGCCCCTGCGGTGGCCGAAGAATATGGCCTGGACGTTGCGGCCGCCACTATTGCAAGTCGCGAACGACCGGCAGGTGCACCTGATTTTGGGGATATACTGGATGAAATGAGCAATCTACAGGTGTGTGCGAGTCCAATTGAAAAGACCTTACCCTTTACTACGGCTCTGTAGGTCTCCCCTCCGAGTACAATGATAGACAATGCACCAGCGGATGTAGCGCCAGCACAGAACTTGCAGGTATGTGTGAGATGACTCAGATACCAATGTGTGTCAACCACTCACTGCGCTATTGGTAGAGCGCGACCCCAAGTCTCCGCGCACCGTCAAGGCCCACCAAGGTGGCGCGAGATACAACCGCGAAGGCCTCGGAGATCATCGCCAATCTTCAGCACCTCATAGACCAATTTCACGCCTACAAAAACGCAGACCGTGCCGCCGTTATGCGCGGTCTGCGGGACACGGAGCTCGCACTAGATGATGAAGCCCAGCGCTGGTCAAAAGTGGCCTCCAAAGCCGCAAAAGAGCAGATCTCGGACTACAACAGCCTCTCCTGCGAGGCAATGGAATTGGTGAAAGAGTTGAGGGGTCAGTATCCCGATGACAGCCCCCTGAGAATCAATGCCGGTATGTTTTGCTCTCCTCTTCAATTCGAACTACACGTTCTCATGCATTGGGCACAGATACGATGCGTCCAGCTCGACGGGCGGAACCGGCCCTTATAGCATACGTCATCACGCTAGTTCTTCGAGTTTTCAACTCAGCGAGTCGCAGGCAGAGCACCTTGATGCTCAAACTCTTGCGCATTTTTGCCCTATCATTCACTTCACTGGCGGGTGGTCCAAATATTTCCCAGAGCGCAGCTTTGGCTCATATACCTGAGGACATTCGTACTATGGAGTCTCAGTTCAGTCTTGACGTCCAAACCATCGCCTACGCCGTTTGCCCTGCATGCGGAAATACACAGGCGCCTGCGGATCCACCCAAACCCGCTTATCCATCGAATTGCTGCTACGAATCCCCATTTCTGGGCGTTTGCAATGCTCCGATATTGAAGCATGGCAAGCCAATCAAGGCATTTCATTATCGATCGTTCTTAGAATGGTTCGCCAAGTTTGTGGCGCTTCCTGGCATATCGTCTTATGCAGATCGATTTTCTGCGGAGGTGTCGGAAAATGCAGAGGAGCGCGCGGATTACACCAGGACGTCAGACGGTCAGATCTACCGCAAACTGACTATGGAGAACGGGCAATCCTTCTTCATTGATCGTGGAAGTGAAGGGCGCTGGGTATTCTTGATGTTAGGAGATTTCTTCAACATCGAGGGCAACCGAATTGGAGGAAAAGCAAGCTCGACCGGCATGATGGCTCTCATATGTCTCAATTTGCCGTGGCACCTTTGTTACGACCCAGCATATATCTACATGCCTGGTGTAATTCAAGGCCCCAAAGAGCCTGATGCCAAACAGGGCCACCATCAGCACTATCTGCGACCTCTTGTTGATGATTTGCTTGTGGCATATCGACGGGGAATTCAACCAATCTCATCCAGAACGGAGGAGATCAGGACTGAGCGCTGCGCTCTTGCAGGAACTGCCATGGATCTCAAGGCCGCGCGGCCCTTCGCTGGTATAATGGACGTCACCTCCCATACCTTTTGCATCTATTGCGAGCTTTGGCATACATCTCAGCTTTCAAGAACGGACTACCAATCATGGAAGCCCAAGGACCTCCATCATCTACAAACAGGCTTCCAGTTATGGGCTGATGCTGCTGATCAGAGAACACGAACAGACATCGAGCGCAGATATGGAACACGTTGGAGTGAATTACACCGTTTACCCTACTGGAATGCAACTGCTCAAGTTGCTGTCGATCCGATGCATACAGGTGACTTGATCGCCACTCAGAGATTCTGTCGAGAGGCCCTGCGACTTGATAACCCACGGTCGGAAAAGGATCCCAAAAACAAAAGCAACCCCCCCATCTCTCATATTGCTTTCTATCATGACTTCTCTCCTCCTCCTCCTCTCTCCACTCTGTCCTCTATGCCAATGCCTTCCCCATTCAGTGCAGATAGCGAAGTCTCTCCCATAGTTTGGCCAACTTTGGATCATGCCGTTCAGAGCGCTCGTATGGCTCGATTCAAAGAGCTTGATCTTTCAGACAGCCGCACACAACGCCAAATTATAGAAGGCAGGCAGTATCTTTCAGATGAGATATCTGTTAGGCTGCACCATACTTTGAAGGCTTATAAACGACCGGTCCTCCTGTTTCTATGCTTGGACGTTATGGCCTTTCCTTCTGAAGGAGACAAGAATCTACTCAATAATAATTTGATTCATAAACGTGTGCCAACAAAGCATACTCTGGCCGACGCCCTTATATCCTGGGTATGTCTCTGTTTTATATTTCCACAACAACAATGTTCTGATTTTTATTCAGAAATCAAATGATGTTGTTGAAAAACAATTTCATTGGCCACACTTCACCCTAAAGTCAGGAATTCTCCAGGAAGTTCCTGAATTCGATGAACAGCCGGGACCTTGGGGCTGGCGCAATCTAAGCAATGCAGAACGCTTAGCACAACTTGAGATTCTTGGAAAGGCTATGAACTACGATGCTGCAAAAGATGTTGGAGATATTCATCGTCACTTGACTTTGGCCAGGGATAATCTTGCCGCTCTAACTCGTGCATTGGAAACCAGTGTGATGCAGGCTTTGCATTACGTGTGTATAGATGTTTTCTCACAAACTCCAACTGTTGCTCTTCGAAAAGGCAATAAGTCTAAACTTATTGCAAGGTTGATTGAATGGGTAAGTTTATATCCTCCATGGTGAATTGATTATTTATTCTTTCTAGAGAATGAAATATCCACTTCAAGGCTTACCATGGACTGCTGTGGACTCTCCAGTGCTACTTGATACCATACAAAGCTGCATCAAAGATGCCACCATTCCCTCCTGGATTTCTCGACCTCCTTCCAATTTTGGTTTACCTCAAGCTGGAACCCTCAAAGCCGATAATTGGCGCATAATTTCCACCATTCATTTGCCCCTGTCTTTACTCAGCTTATGGCAGGAGGCCTCTCCTTTAGCCACGTCTGATGCTCGAGACATGTGTTCTGTTCTGCAGACCTCTATGCAGCTTGTGTGTGCTAGCAAATTAATCACCAAGCGCACAATCACACAAAAACAGCTTCAGCAGGCTCGTCGTCTCTATCAACAGCATATGGAAGGTCTCAAACAGAATTTTCCTGGCTTTATCTTCCCAGCACATCATATGTTTTGGCATATTTTTGACTCTATTCGGTCTTTTTCTGGAGTTCGCAATTTTTGGTGTTATGGTGGAGAACGATTTATTGGTCGCCTCAGGCGTATTCCAATCAATCACAAATCTGGTATATATTCTTTAGTCTGGATTTTTTTTGCGAAGTGACAGTCTTTTTTTTAGGAGAATTTGAACGCACCTTGCTGCATTCCTTTTATAAAGGAGCCACTTTTCGACAATGGCTCAATGAACCGGACTGTCCTCCCCTTGTTCACTGGTGCAAAACTCTCATTGATAAAGCATATCATTTTTCTGCTACTTCTCCCATTGTGGATGATGCAGAAGATGATGCACTTTCTGAGGATGACGCTCCTGCTCATCTCAGGCCAGTTCAGAACAAGGAGCCAAAGGAGGTGCCGTCGGACCTTGCATATGCAGTCCGCCAACTATCAAATATCAACCATATGGCTCGACTTGACGTTCTTTTCCGAGTTCCAGCTCCAAATGGATTCTACTGCAACAATCACCAAAACAAAGAAGCTGGCAACAGCTATGTATGCTTTCGATCGGCAAAAAATGCAGACGGCAAATGGAGTGCAGGCCAAATCAAACATATCTGCAGAGTTGGATCGCAGCTATACTTTGCTATTCAGAAAAGTCGCTCATATCGTGGTATTGACTTTCTGCAGGCTTTCTGGAATGATGGATTTGAAGCACGAGTTGTATCAGATGAATTTCACAAGTCCTTCGAACTGGTGTTGTCAGAAAACGTGATTGCACACAGTGCAAGATGGCGCATTGCGCCAGGGCAGGTTGGTGTTGTTAATTTGGACAAAGTGAGCAAACTTCTCAAAATCTGATATAATAACTAGCTAATAACACCACAGCAATAAGCAAATTTCGACAATTGTCTTCAGACAAAAAAACCCAAAAACAGATAGTAGCATGGTACTGCTTGCTTCAATAAACCATAGAATTTGCATGCGTCACTGTAGGGAACTTTTCGTAGCATATGGTGCCTTTTCTACGAACGGCGTTGATCGGGCGCTGTGGGGCAACGATGCAGCGGGGCGGCGATGGCGAATCCAGATTGTAAGACTCAGAGAACATCGACAAAAGTCGGATCTGAAGCATGATGTGGCAGACTAAGGCTTAGCCCTTATGACCCAAGTCTGTTCAGACAGAGTCTTTTTCAAGTTCTTTCAAGTGGCAAGAAGAGAGAGGGAAAAGAAAAGAGGTGAGAATTAGAAATATAGCCGTCAATGTATTCGCGTAAACAACCCCCGCTGTTTGCACCGACTCCGCACACGTCCTCCTCTCCTCCCCTCCTCCCCCGGATTACGCCGCTCCTCCTTCCCCGGACCCCGCCGCCGCCACGTAACCATCAAGCGCGCAGCTCCAAGCAGCGCCGTGCCGCCAAGCGTCGCCTTGTGCAGGATGCGACCGGGGACGAGGTGAAGGGGGTGTGTAAGAAGCGTCGGGTCGCCGCCAGAGTTGAACATTGAGATGGTCGACGTCGACGCCGCTGAGCTCCCAGTCAACTCCTCGGGCTTTGGGGGCAGTCGTCGGTACCCCTCTCTGATGAACGCGATGAAGATACCTTGCAGAGGGGGGCGGGCTTCCGCTACATTTCCCACGACGGGAATGGTACCATTCTCGATGTAGACAGCGTTGGCACAAGGAGGTGGAGACCCAGATTGTCCACGCCCCTGAGGAGGGGAAGAAGGGGGTGCGTTTCTTGAAGAAGGAGACGAATCACAAGCAGGGGGCATTTTCCGCCACCGCCATTGGCGTCTCATATGGCGGGGGTGAAATGGTAAGCACTCCTTCAAAATCCCCGTTGTACAATATTTGCTAACTCATTACTTCCCAGCGGCCAGGTAACCGGCACCTGTGGAGAGGGGTATGCAAATATTACATGGAAGGCCTTGTTGGGAACCGCGCGGTGCAACGCTTGTCAGGTTCTGTCAACTATGAGTTTTCTTGGATGTGCGTTAACATTTTTCTGACTGTCTTCTTCCAGCATTGTTTCGCACCTACAACCCCGTGATGTATGAGGAGTATGCTATCAAGAGCAACTCCGCGCATCCAACCCTCGTCTTCGAAAAAACTTCGACAACAGCGTCTCATGCATGATGGTCAACAGTGGCCCGATCATGTTACGCTCCCCCATGCTGATGGTGCCAACCAAGCCAGACGGCTAGTGCGACATGAGTCCTCTTGGACCTCACGATCCTAAGCGCGGCGGACAGCTCGTCTGCTGGAATTTGAAACTGATCAGTGAATTGCCCCCCGGTTGCAACACATTCATTCCCTCTGCAATCGTTGTGCACTCTAACTGTCCCATCCAGCCGGGCGAGCGGTGTTATTCAATTACTCAGTACACAGCAGGGGACTCTTTCGGTGGGTGGCCAACGGATTCCGTACAGAAGAAGCACGTTTTTTTTGGCCACCGCGGAGGAGATGGAGCAGTATTGGGAGGAACAGGAGACTTGCTGGACCAGGGGGTTGCAATTTTTCCCTAAGATTATCTATTTTTTTGTTAACACACGCTTGAGAGGGTTCTGTTGATGCAATCACAACTATGTATGATGGACAGATCTAAAGGAGATGCCGCATCTTTTCTTTCATTTGCGACATGTCTCGCGACTTAGTAGCATCAGTCAGCGCGTCCGCCCTCCGCTCCCAGCTCCCATTCATGGTGATCACGCTGAAGGGAGTCCCTCTGGTCTTTCCACGCGGTGCTTTTGTTGAGGTACATGGAATTTCTCAATACTCTCATCGTTCTCAATGTCCATGAAAGGAGCCGCTTATTGCACATGTGAACACTTGGATTGATAATGCCACGGCCTACACCACCACACTGCATGGGCACCGGGGCCAACTGGTGTTCATCGCTCCCGGATTCATCAAGGACATTCTGCCTTTCATAGATTCATTTGCGCTCTGCACACCGGAAGACAGCCGAAAGAATGGGGCTGTGCATGGACGGATAACATTCCAGCAAGCAGGTTTCCCTCCTCCCTTGTTCTCTGCCGGCATAGGGCTCACAGTTGTGGGAATGGTCCTGGTCTTACTTCAGTCCAAGCTGTGTGCCGCTTGTGTTCAAATGTTGCCCAGTCTCTGATTACATGCATGACAGGCCGGCTATCATCACAGTCTTATATGCAATTCTCTTCGGTGCAGTTGCGGCCGCGGTGATCTTGCGACCGGATATGCTTTAGCTCACCTTATCATGGCAAACGGCCCGAACGAACATATTGCTAGAAGAGATAGACCAGAGATGGACTCCATCAGGACTCGATTGAAGGGCCTTTTTGCACTTTTCCCTGTTGCGTTGAGGGTTGGCCATCTCAGTTTTACTATCCTTGTTTTTGTGTGCTACATAAATCGCAACCACTCTTCCATGCTGCCTAATCAGACGGTAATCAAGCCCTTGAGTGATTGCCCTCTGTATTTCCTAAATTCCACCAGAGTCTGATTTAGTGAGAGCCTCAATGCATTCACAACGACCTGTTAGACAGAGAGACACCGAAATGATATGAGAAGGAAAAACTACGGCCACACGGGGAAATATTGCATAGCCGTGTCCCAAGCTGTATCACGGTACCACTCACGCTGGGCCATTTCCTCCTGCGTAGCGTCTTCTTCCCAGTCTTCATCTGTTTGACCTCCATTCCAGATCCAACGAAAAAGACCCCCTCCAGAGTAAGAGGTGATAGAGTACCTCTTCTCACCCTCCTCAATGGCAACATTTGAGTGAACAAGGAGGGCAGAAGGGAGATAGATAGTTGTACCAGGGGGGAACTCAATGGCAATACCTAGATCCCAGAGCACCATATGACCCCCGCGGCGATGGTTGAAGGGGCCGAAGGGAGTAATGCGACACCAACCAAAGGGAAGGTTGGCAGAGTCCGTGTGGTCGTCGCAAATAACCTGCCCCCTCATGTTCACAGTAGTAGCGGCGTAGGGACTACGTTCGTGGTTACGACGAAGAGACTCATCGTTCTCGCAAACGACAGTCAAAACGTCGTCGTACATGTGGTACATTGCTGGGTTGTGGGCTTGGAAGACCCCTTAAGAGAGTGATCAGTACGGGAAAGCCTGTGATTCTGAATCATAAGAAGCTCAAAGACGTACGATCATTGTGTCGGACAAATCTCATCCATTCCGGAGTATGTATAAGCTTCTCTAAGACCCTACGATTAGTAGCGGACATAGCAACGTTGCCGGGAGCCTGAGAAACAGCATGACCAAGGGAAACATGTGGAGATATAGGTTCATACCTCCCTGCCGCCGCCATGAGAAACACCAATAGTCATAGCTGGGAAGGGTCCTCGCAAATGGTCTGAGTGATGACTAGTGATGAGGATCTCCTTCTCAGCCTCCTCGATGAGCCCTTGCATTCGCTTGCATAGATGAGGCCAGGTCTCATCACGAGGAGGGGCCGACAGGAGGATAAACGCTCGACGTAGCTTATCAATCAGGGGATGGGTATCATGGCCTTCCCACTTGATAACATGGAGCCCAGCTGCATGTATATCCTCCAACTTGCGGCGAGTACGCTCAAACCACTGACGGCGACCTAGCCATGCCCCTCGAGTGGCCGGAAGAGTATGGACAGTGAATTCAGGGAGCACGATGGGCTCCTCCTCGCGCTTGCGCTTCAAGGAAATTTTCTTCAAGCCCCCATTGAGCGCACGCTCACGATCTCGCCTCTCCTTGAGACTCGCCTTATGCTGCGTGTTGTGGCGTTTCTGCTGCTCGGCTGTCCGCTTCTTGCGGTTTTTTTTCCTGCTGGAAGTGGCCGCCACGGGTGATTTATCGGGGGATGACGGAGATGCAGGAAAGTCGACTGTGACAGGAAAAGCGTCGATATGGGGAGGAGAGGGGGCACCAAAAGAGGGGGGAGGTATGTCGGCAGAGGGAGGAGAGGCAGCGTCAATAGAGGGAGGGGACGGAGGAGTGAGACAGGTACGGGATTTCGTTGCTAGTGGGAAAATGCCTCCATCCGTAGGGGGAGAGACGGCAATATCGGAAGTGCTCCGGAGGTGGATACGAGCTTGTGCACTTGGGGGGATCGCCGGTAATGGGCGAATTTTGCGAGGATCAACTGTTCCACATTTACGGCGAGCCGAGGTCTTGCGGCGATAGGCCTCACGCTTGCGCGCTTTGCGACGAGCAGCCTTGCCCGAGGCTGTGGCAGGTGGATGAGAGGGATGCGCAGAAACCGTTGCCTGGGATTCAGCGGCAACTACGGGAAAGTCGGAATCGTCGTCCAGAGATACCAGCGACGACAACAAATCATCGTCGCTGTACGCAGCTGCAGGGCGAGGGGAAAGAGGAAGATATTCCTCCTCATAATCAGGGTCTACGACTCGTTCCCTTGCCTTGGCCAGATAATTTGCGATATCAATAGGGACCATAATGGGAGCGCCAACGCTGACAGAGCAGTGGTGGGAATCCATGTCGATAACTAGCAGGAGAATAAATTAGAAACCGTTTGCCTGAAGAATCATAAGACGAAGATGTCCTCGAAACGTGCACGATTTCCGTCATAGTCCCTGTAAGAGTCCTCCTCCTTAGGTACAGCGCCAACAAACTTTTCCAGGATACTCAATGTCGAATCCTGTACGGGTATGCTGGCGAGTACAAAAGGAAGGGCACCAACATGAACACGTGTCCGTCGTCGAAGTCTGACGTGGTACAGCACCAACAAACTTTTCCAGGATACTCAATGTCGAATCCTGTACGGGCATGCTGGCGAGTACAAAAGGAACGGCACCAACAAGAAGACGCGTCCGTCGTCGAAGACTAACATCGGCCAGGCATATGAAGAGAAGAAAGTCAACGCACAGGGTTTTTGGAAAGGACGAAAAGCACGGGAAGGTAGAGTTTGAGGCGCGAGGCGTTGATGGTCGTTATGGTACGAAGGAAAGCAGTGGACGGAGTAATATTGGAGTAATATCAACCTCACGTGTCACGTCGTGTGCACCTTGATCATGATTTGGCACTTTGAGTCTGACGTGCGAGTCGTCGGCCTAAGCTGGGCGTCATGGAGCCGGGCGCTCTGGCAAAGTGCGTGCTTCTCTTCTCTTTTTTCGTCAGATATGCCAGCTCTGCAGTGGCATGGCCCTTGTATGTGTGCAAAGGCTCGTCAGATTCTCATCGGGCGGTGTCTTCACGTCGTTTTGCCCATATCCTCTTCGTGAATACATCCTTCCATCTTTACCTCTTTCTCTGACTTCTACACAACGCGCAACGTAGAGCACGGACAACACACGACACAGAGCACCGACGACGCACGACGCAGAGCACGGAGCTACACAGTAACAATCCCAAACCTGGATACAACAGCCCGATAAGACTGGCAAGTTGGAACAAGATGTGCAAGTAATGTATAGTATGTACGGTACCGTCGATGCTGGGGAAAAGAGATAGATATATGTCGTGATAAGATTGTGGTGAGATGTGCGGAATGAAAACGACTTACAGGAAGGTGAAAAGGGACAATGCAATTTCGGATGTGATGGATGATGATGCGGCGATGGATAATGCGGGCGTGAAAGAGTGCGTAGAGTCGGCGTGTCTGCTGCACAATGGCCTAGTACAAGCCTTCTCAATGTTTGCTGAGAATGTTTGCTGCGGCTCCCTCAAGGCTGAGGAGGAGGAATTAACGCTAACTCACAGATATTGATAACTCAGTTCAGCTACTCACCTCCGTGCGGCTGCTGAAGGCTTGAAGGAGTTAACGCTAACTTACGGATATTGTTAACTCACTTCAGCTACAACTGCATGCATCCCGTCACCTTCGCCGGCGCGCCGGTCCTCTATGAGCGGGTTTCTGGCAGGAGTGGACACGATGGAGAACTCAGAGGAGTCATGCTGTGAGGATATGCTTTCCCTTTCAGCAAATGAGAAGTCTGAATCGCTAGATGGTATGTCAATGTCTGAAGACAAATCGGGAGCGGGAGTGGGATCCCTTTCCATCGGGAGCGATAGTCCCGGTGCCTCACTCACGAAACAGACACGCGTCTTGCTTTCTTCGATGAGCGAGTCTTTCAGTACTTCAGGTGGAACACGAGACCTTCGATTGGTTTTGGGAACGCTCATGGAGGCGCTGAAAGCGGATGGCGGAGGAAGATATGATCCATATACGAGTATGAAATCGCGTAGATGAGCAGAGAGGCGTTGACCGCCCAGTGGTGTTGCGCGAAGATAAGGAAAGAGCGGCCTAGCAGCAAAGATCTGTAATAGATGTCATGAGCTAGAGAACATGATAAGCATAGACCATACAGACAGGAAGGACGGTTGACTCTTGATGGCCGCAGTCAACGACCAGACCAGTAATTCGTCCAACAGCAAACAGTGAAAGAAGGTGACTGGACGCAAATGACACAGAAGGAACCTAGGAGAAAATGAGTCAGGCTTTTGTGAGAGAGGTTGCACGACTTCGCGCACTAGCAGGTTCTCAAATAATATCTTCGAAATCATCTCTTTGATATACAACGGCAGAAGCGGATGTTCAACCAAGATGACCTTCCTTTCCTTGCCTTTGGGTCTGTCAGAAGAGAGCTGCAGTGAAATATTCAACACAATTAACGCGCAACCGAAAGATACTTACTCGTGAAACACTGCCCTCAAAGACCTCTCCAAGTAAATCGCGAGCATCCGCTCCTCCTCTGCCCTTTCTGCAGGATCCGTCTTGCGCTCAAGACCCCACAAGCTAGCGCCGTCCTCTCCGTCGGCATAAAAGACGTCTCGTGGGCGGCCTTCGCCGCTGACGCCTACTTTCCATATGCGCGAGCCGGGGTCCATGATGATACGGTCCTCAACACCGTAGAGAGAATGCCGACGCGTCGTCCCGTAGTGCGGCGAAGAGTGAGCCGTCGTGCTTGTGCTTGCTATCCTCGAGGTTGTCGGTGTCTTTGGTATAGTCGTCCTGGAACGCGAAGGCGTTGTTGGCACGGTGGTCATGACGGTGTGAGGCAGGTTCGATCGATCGCTTCAGCCTTCAACTTATGATTTCAAGTTGCATGCTTATGCTTCCAAACGCCTCAACAAATCCGAACAGCTTCAACGAATCAGCATAGATATAAATGTGCAACACATTAGCCAATTCTAGCGTACAGTTGCATCTAAGCTTATTGAGTGATACCTGTCATTCGCCCATACACCATCATGAGCGCAAAGGCATACTTTTCAAACTGATCTTGCGACATGAAGGGGAGCGCCTGGGCCTTTACTATCTGGGCTTGCATTCCCTGGTGCCATCCAACAAAACCTTCACGTCGCCACACCCGGATGAGGATTTCTAGTGCGCCAGGATGTTTGAATGTCTTGTGGTGATATTCGTGTGCATGTGGGAGCTCCTGATGCTTTACCTCCGCCTCCTCAGCGTCGGCACTGCGAGCTTGTATCCTCACTTTGGCCATTATGCAGGGGTAGGTCGCCTGTGAACAAACGTCAGCAAGTTCCAATGAGCAAGGAAGAGAGACTGCTTACAACGGTAGCAAGTGTTTTGCTGAGTGCACCCACCAGAAAGGAGAGTCCCGGGGAGAGGTTGTCGTTGCCCTGGGCGAGCATAACAATGTTCTTGACACGCTCAAACATTCCATACGTGATAGCGGGGTTGACGGTAAGGATCAGACCGGGTTTGATCCCAAGCCAGAGACCGCCTACACCCTCCTCCTCAACGATTTCCCTTGCAACGCCCAGAAATGAGTCATTGTCGCCTTCTATGTCCACGTCCGCAGAGCTTTTGGTCTTGCCGACCTGTTGCCTGGTCGCAATGACGGAGACGGGAATGGTGAATAGTTGAGCGAGCGCACCAGCCACTGCACCAAGGACAAGGTCCATTGCCGTGCCAATCTGTGGGGGCTTCGATCCTTTCGGTAGCTTATGGATGAGGCGGTTAATCTAAGATGTCCGGACCATAGAATAGAAGAAGAAGTAGGCGTATTCTGTTGAATAATGGTGAGCAGTTGGATGATCACATTGGAAATTGAGCATACGCATGGAAAATGTGTTTATCATGGTAGTCCCAAAGCCGCGATAGAGACCCATGATGCCCTCTTTGTTGAAAACCTGGACCAGGACACCGAGCATAGACTGCTCGTCTTGACTCTGACCCTTCGGCAACGCTTGGATGCGTGTTTTCGCGCTGATACACACCGTCAATGGTCGCCAAAAGACAGTAGAGAGACGCATACACGTCTAGAGGATACACTACACTGTGACCGGTCAACTCCTTTCCATGTTGCGGAAGAGATGAGTACTCAAGCCGTACTAAAGCAGCCTCCCAGTGCACCCGCCAAAGCAGCGCCGAAGGGTGCCAGCTTGATGGGCTTGGACTGTATAGTCGGACAACAAGGGTAAAGGCAAGCCTCGGGAGTGGGGTACCCATAACCATTTCACATGCGCGCGCGACGTCATTGTTCGGACGCGTCCGAATATAGGTCTGAATCCCGGGGGCTTTACCATAGTCTCGATCCTCCTTCATCATCCATCTCTGAGGCGCTTGTCTCAAAGCTTTGTGTTACTCCTCGGCTTCCCTTTGCGAATTCAATTATATATTTATTCCTGGTCTATAGTGGACCGATGCGACTTATATTGAATTCTGTCAGTACAATCTCGTTGCGGAGAAATGTGAACACCACTGGCGCCATGCAAACCCAGCTACCGGGCGCTGATTCTATTTGAACAAGGCATCACGGCTTATATGTCGGTACCAGGTACTGATCCGGTCGATCTAGCGAGGCGTTTAAATTTGTTGTGAAGCAAGGAGAGGGCGCAACGGTCGGGAAGACTTGATCGTGGACGCTGTTAAGTATTGGGTATGTATGTGTATGAGAAAAGGGAGCAAGTCTGTCGCATGAAAATGGTTGCTGCTACTTTCGTAGGTTCGACCTAAAGAGCCTGAATTCCTGCTATGACCTGTTCTGCACTCCACACCTCCGCAAACTCTTCGTTGAGCTCCGCCAAAGAAACCCTATGTATAGTTTCTCCGTCAAACTCCTCCAGTCCATCTTGAGCTTTCAAGAGAGAAATGGGATGAGGCTATGGCTACCCCAGAGGGCGAGGATGAAGAGCAACAGCGAAGTATCGTATTGCTTGATTCGCCAATCCACAGAAGCAGTCTTGAGTTTAGATTCATGAGATTGATGAGGCTAATTGATACAAATGGCGTTCCCGTAGTATTTTACTTTACTCTCTATAACGAAGGGTTGAACCGGATTCGGATTTGGTTCAAGCGAGATTGGTGACATCATCGATCTCATTCTCTCCCTCTGACCACCACCACGGCCTGCTCGAGTGCTCACGGACGACCGCGGCGACTGATGACCGCTCGACGCCCGACCCGATGAAGGATTTGATAAGGGCGGGGCCTGTCCGCAAGACCAGGGTGCGCCGCTTGGACGCGGGCGCCCATTTACGGTGCGTGCGTCCACTATTTCCTGCCTGGATACGCCAGGAACTCCCTGGCGTATCCGTTTGTTGCACTGATCATGATTGATCCGTAGATCCAGATCTACGCTGGACAGTGGAGCCAGCCCTCTCATCAAGCACCCATGCATCTCGCTCCACCTCCGCGCCCACCACCGCCGTCAAAACCGCCGCTGCCGCCTCTCGGATACGATGACGGCTGGGCCCGCAGGCGAGGACGACAACGACGGCAATGCCCCCATCCCCTCCGCCAAAACCACGTCCAACGATGGATCTGTCGCGGCAGCCCAGCCAACGCTGCTGTGCCCGCTCGGACTCCGCCGTTCTATCCTGGCCCCATTCAACCCTCTCTGTCATTACAGCTTCTACAGTAACTATCTGCATTGATTCTAATGAAAACACATTGTTGCTACCAATTTGATTGCTCTACAAGATACAAGAAATCAGCAAGAAAAAGATATCAACCAGCCGCAATACGACGCGGACGTGGCGCAGGAGCCGCACCGCCATCACCTCCCCCATTTCGTCGGCGCGGCGCATCGCGTCTCTGGTCATCATCATCGCCAGCTAACTCGTCCGTCTGTTTCCTCCTCCTCTTCTTCATCGGCGTCGTCCTTCCTCGCCTTCCTTCCTGTACGTTTGGACGACGCGCTCCGCGTAGCAGTGCTTCTGAGGTAAGTGTGAGTTATCAATTTTTTCGCGTACATCACATGGGCGTTCACGGTTGGCGTTCCTGTCGATCCCCATGTATGTAAAGTCTCTAGCTATTTTTGACAGCTGTCTCTCGATGATCTCCGGCATTCCCTGTGTTGCGGCCAAAAATTGCGAGTAGCCTGCTATCAACGGTTGCGCTAGCCGCGCTCGCCCTCTCGACTCACTGTCAAAGGTGAGAAGCTCTTCAAGGCTCTGCGATCTTGACGTTTACTTTGACACGACCAGGTGCCTGTTGATCTGAGTGGGACCATGGCATTGTCCATTCTTGTTGTCGGCGGGACCGACATGCCTCCTGGATTCATCCCACGCGTCCATGCCGAGATTCTACGCGCCGTCGCGCCACCTTCGCCATCAAGCAGGCTGCCGACAAGGCCTGACAAGCCTCTTACGCCGCAATATGACCGATATTCAGCCTCGCGGCCCCTCACAAAACACTTTGCCATCCTTAACAGCCCCATGCCTCCAACCCCGCAATCTGAGCGTGGCCGAGTTAACGGCGGCAAGGCACCAGCTTTCACGCCTGCCACAATGCACTGGGTTGGGGCCTCATGGGCTGGATCCTTCAAGACCGGCGGAGTTGAGCTCCCAAGAGAGAAATGGGATGAGGTCATCGCTACCGATGAAGAGCAACAGCGAAGTATCGTATTGCTCGATTGGACAAGGTCGCCGTTGCCAGCAGGCAAAGACCGTTACAGTGTTCTCCCGTTTCTTCACGGGCATATTTTTGCTATCTTTGATGGTATACAGCTTTTGCGTCTTCGCGTAGTCTATCATTGATATTTTTGACAGGTCAACTAGGATTGGAACTTTCGGACTATACTTCGCACACACTTCCCGCACTTATGGCAATCAGAGGGCATCTCGGACTGTCTGGACTCAGGAACGGCCGGCATAGGGGCGGTCATGACTCTTGCTGTTGAAGAATTTGATGCTGCCCTCATCGAGGAGTTCACTAAACTCTTTAAGTGGAGAGGACTTCTCCGGTCCTGAATTTGCCCAGGCGACTGGGCTTTAAAGCCGGTCGTCGCGCTGTGGTGGGCTCCACGGTGGTCATTGCCTTTTTCAACGCCTCCCAGTCTCAAATCTGGATTTCAAGTTTGAGAGATTCCGACGGCGAGTTTAAGGCGGCATGACACTTCCCAAGCATGGACGACGGAGCAGGCAGATCTGAGGCAGATGCCTTGCTGTAGTTCTCGGTCTTTCATGGCTTGTACACGCTATATATTTAGCCAGGTATTCAACGAATGGCTAGTTTGCGTAAGGCGCTCAATGGCGCCCCAACAA
Source organism: Strobilurus stephanocystis (assembly GCA_019915075.1). Taxonomy (NCBI): domain Eukaryota; kingdom Fungi; phylum Basidiomycota; class Agaricomycetes; order Agaricales; family Physalacriaceae; genus Strobilurus; species Strobilurus stephanocystis. Next base: position 71,746 of record JAHLMI010000022.1, read on the forward strand.
CTACTGTACTCGTGTCTATGGAGACAACGTAACGCGTAAGGCAGGGCCCGTTGTGTATCTAATTTTGCATTGTGTAACGCGCCACGCAGGCCCCGTTGTAGACATCGAGGGCCTTACTCCTGCCAAAATTTCCATTTTTTGGGCGGCCGCCAAGGCGGCCCGTTTCTACTTTTGGGGTGCGTAACGCGCAACGCAGGCCCCGTTGTTGAAATCGGGGGCGTTACGGTGCACGTGACGGTTGTCTCCATACACACGAGTACAGTAACAGTACAATTATTAAGTTCACATGAATTGAGCTTCTGCTTCCTCCTGTGTAAACGCGAGGAGATGAGCAGCGGTAAGTATGTGATGGTGACGGGGTGAGATAAGTGATACATGATCGTGCTCTCTCATGATTGACCTTCTCTGTTTGCTCCGCCATGAGTTAGCGGCAATCATGACGGCAATCATTCCGCCATGAGTTAGCGGCAATCATGATGTACGCCGTGGCTAGCGCCCGCTCTCATTGTCAAGTTGACTTGAATTAAGCTGCTGCTTCCTTCTCCCTGTGCAAACGCGAGGAGATGAGCACAATTCATGGGGTAAGCAAGTGGTGTTGACGGGGTGAGATAAGTGATACATGATGGTGCTCTCTCATAATTGACCTTCTCTCTTTGCTCCGCCATGAGTTGACGGCAATCATAATGTATGCTGTGGCCGGCGCCCACTCTCATTGTCAAGTTAAGTTGAATTGAGCTGCTGCTTCCTTCTCCCTGCTTCCTTCTTCCTGTGCAAACGCGAGGAGATGAGTACAATTCACGGGGTAAGCAAGTGATGTTGACGGGGTGAGATAAGTGATACATGATCGTGCTCTCTCATAAGTGACCTTCTCTCTTTGCTCCGCCATAAGTTAACAGCAATCATAATGTATGCTGTGGCCGGCGCCCGCTCTCATTGTCAAGTTAACTTGAATGATGTTGACAACGTGAGATGAGTGATACATGATCGCGCTCTACTGTATAGGTGAGGATCTCTCTTCCTGATGATGTAGTCAGAGCGGCCGATCGCTCATGAAGGCGGAACGGGCAGCCTCTATAGGTGAAAGCCTGATATACATTTGCATTCGAAGTGATAAATTACAATTACACTGCGAATCCACTGCGAGATGTCTGATCTAAACGGCGGTGGCTTGAATCAACAAGCGCACTGTGCACCGTACCAGGCATGCCAACAAGCCCCACTATTGGGCAAAAGAATCACGTATGCACTCTCCGGTATGCCTCAGGGTCGTGTGTCATTCTCCGCGGTGTTGACCGCCAATGCAGGCGCAGGCGCTGTTGCTGAAAACGACATGGGATACTTGGCGGCCTATCATCGACACCATCCACCAAGTCCAGGGTGTGCACCGACATGGCCACGTGGGGACGCAAGCAGCCCACATAGCGGAGGGCCCGGCATGACGGGGACAGCGCTCTCAGATAGTACGCCCTGCATCAGTCCCTCAGTATGAATTCTGAACAGTTCCACAGAGGGCTACAAACCCTATGCTGCGTTCGAGGGAGGACGAGTAACGCGAGGGAAGAATGAACAATGATGAGCATCTCATCGTCTTGTGGCTCTCATGGCTGCCGCCACATGTAATACATGAAGTCTCCAAAGGACAATCTAGCATCACATTGAACCGCAACGAGCGACGTCTGAAAGGCGAATCACCCCGACAACATCAATCTCCTGGCAGGCCTTGTCGTTTGGGTTTTACCAGCAATGTCAAGGCTTTGCCGGGGCCACGTTCGAATTCCTTGGATTCCACGTTCGGATTACTTGGATTCCTGCGAGTCGTCAACAACTACCGGGAAGATAGGTCAATCTTACAAGGACCCTCACCGCCCCAAATTCACCTAACTGAGAGCCACTCTTTCTTGGCATCGAGACAAGTCCGAGGGGCTTCTTTCACGAAGGTCGGTGGCCTTCACAGATTGCGTCGGGAGCGATGAACCGATCGAATGCGAGCTGTCAAAAGACTCGGTTTAAGGACGGTCGGAGCTCGCTAAACCTTGTCGGCAAGTACGAGTAAGCTTCCAAGGATATGTCGCCGTTATCGTGCTGAAGAGAAATTTCAGGCATGGTCCGGGAGATCGGAGGACAAAGGAAGCAACATACCAGTCCCGCCTTGAGAAGCACGACCTGCAAGGCAAGTGTCCTAGAACATCGTCGTGTGCGTGTCCCCCCGAAAAATGATCTTATGGAAGCAACCTCGTCCGCCTGAGTCATTGTGACCTTTCGTCAGCAATCGGGAGGGAAAGACGACATGTTGTACGCACCTCGTGGAACGATAAGGCCAATTGCGCACCCCGTAACTCTGGCCCGCCAACAGCGCTGAGGGGACGTTCGGACAAGCGACGCTTGGATCAACCACGCCATCAATGACAGTCTACCGTCACCATGGATCGCTGCAACATGCAGCGGTGGGGACAGGGCAACCCAGTTCCGCCCGACGGCCACCGGCCCTTTTGTTTGCCTATACTGCCCCAGTCAATGAGGTCCTGCAGCCGACTTGAATGGTGCATACAGTCGTGCGTCAACGGCTGCTCGTGCTGTCCTGATCGTCCTTGTGAGCCGAGAGGGGGCGATGGAGGGCAAGCTGCGATAAGGTAACCAGGTAAGACAATGTGCGCATCCGTAGCGCTCTTATGATGTGAGGGATCGGTTAGTCGGTAAACGTTCCTAGAATGAGCGTTTTGTCAATGGAATCGACACCGCCGCCGCCTTGCCGCAGCTGACCCTGATTGATGAAGAGTGGGAGGGACAACTGGATGTTCCCTTCGCAATACTTCCTAGTGGGTGAGTGCCAAAACCAGTACACAAGGAGAATGGGTTCCAGGAAGGTTCCACAGAAAGCCCAAGCAAACCAAGCGTGCTAAACTTAAACTGAAGGGATGGTGGGTGGGCAGAAAAATTCTCTGGAGTGGCAGAGTGTCGTGCTTCGCAGGCGCTCTGTCAAACCGAGGTGGTGGACGCAATGAGAGAAGAAGTTCTCGGACGCGCACGCGATCTCGCCCAATGTGGCCGTCTCTCTTTGTTCCGAGTTAACGGCAATCATGATGTACGCCATGACCGGCGCCCGCTCTCATTGTCAAGTTGACTTGGACTAAGCTTCCGCTTCCTCCTCCCTGTGCAGATGTGAGGAGATGAGTACAATTCATGGGGGATACATGATCGTGCTCTCTCACAATTGATATTCTCTCTTTGCTCCGCCATGAGTTAACAACAATCATGATGTACACCCCACGGTGGACGCCCGCCATCATTGTCAAGTTAACACAAATTCAAACTCTGCTTCCTCCTGGATGTATATTGCTTCCCTGTGAGAATGCAAGGGAATGAGCAAAATTCACCGGGTAAGAGAAGATTGATGGTGATAATGGCAATGTGAGATGGAGCGACATACTTATAATCAGTTTCATGACTTTCCCTATCCCTCAATTCTTGCTGCAACTGCAAGACATCATGTCATGATCATAAATGCTACATAATGGCTCTGACATTCTTCATTCATGGAGAAGTCGGTGTAAAATCTAAGACAAGTTATATTAGTTATCTACCGTTCATACTCTAGAAGCATGAGACAAGTTATATTAGTTATTGATTTATCTACTGTTCGTACTCTAGAAGCTCGTCAAGTTTTGAATAGAGCTCAATGCCCTTCTGCCATCGTGTGTCCTTCAGAGCGTCAAGTCTATTATACTCCTTGCGACTGCGTTTAAGAACCTGAGTGTCGGTACGAAACCCGTTGTCTACGTATCGGAAAAGGGCGCCGGCAGCAAATTGGGTAAACGAGAGACGCTCATCTCCTTCAGCAGGAGGAACGTTAGAATGGGTGATGGTGGCGGATGGAATGAGAACGGTAGACGCATGCGGGAATTCAATCACAAGGCCCAGCTCCCAGAGAATTAGATGCCCACCCAAGCTTGGCCTGAAGCCCTTCTTAGCAAGGGCTGTGATGGCGCACCACCCAAAAGCTAGGTTGGCACTATCACGGTGCTTGTAGCTCCATGACCTTGGGGAGAGGTTGAAGGCAGCGCAAGGGAATACAGATTTGATGAAGTTGTGCCCACGGAGTTGCGGCTCATGCTTGTAAAGCGCCTCAAGATGGGTCCTATACCAGTCAAATAGTCGGGGACTCCATCGCTGGAAGGCAGAGCTCTGGAAGGCCGCCAGCCGCTGTATGTCGCGGTTCCCAAGAAGGCGCTCGTTGAGCAGCGCGTGTCCGCTTAGTCGTGTGGGCCTGCCAACGCCCTTGCCGATGGTGACGCCAACATTGTGGGCCACAAACGCGCCACGTCTGTGGACCAGCAATTCGGCATCTTTCCATTCCTCTTCCTCGCCGCATTTCCGCAGGAAGACGAACGCCGAGTCTGCCGCATCGGTGTAGCTAACGTCGTTAGGGCGGCCCGCCAAGATGGCAAATATTCGCCCTTCCGAGTCAAAGATGGGAATGGGGGTGCTGCGGTAGCTGTCAGCAACGTCCTTGCAGTACATACGCCAGGGCTTACATTCCATCCCAAGTGATGTACCTGAGGCCCATGTTGATGAGTTCAGGCAGGGTGTACGCGCGGTCAAAGTCAAGCTTATCTCTCAAGGGCTTGGCAAAGTATCCGCCGCGAGCAGAGGGAAGGCTGGGCGTTTCGACGTTCGTCTGGATGGGCGGGGATGGGGCCGAGGCAAGAAGGTCAGCTGTGCTGCCCGGAGTAGGCTCGTGACCGCGTTGCAGGACGCCCTCCTCGCGCATCTTGCGACGCTTGGCGTGACGATGGTTATACGGCTTGCCTTCGGCTTCGGGAGGGCGCTTATCACGAGTCGGGGCTGAGGGCGTCGGAGAAGCAGGCGGCGGAGCGGCAGAGGGCGGTGAAGATGCCTCAGATGTAGCCCGGGAGATAATTTGCTCAATGCAGACGTCCTCGGCCGACTGCAGAGCGTCCTGAAGATTGAAGGACAATGGAGCTGACAAAGGATCCGCCCTGACTCGGTCGGGGACAAGGGATGCGGCGTACTCCTTGCCGCCGCGAAGCTGGAGAAAAAAGATGAAAACCAATAGAATTGCACCAAAGAGCTTACAAATACACACCTTTCTAACAAACCAGGACATCAGATGCGACTGTGGAAAAGATGGTTCAGTGAAAACCAATATAAACGAATGAACGTGGCCGCTGCCGACAGATGCCCAACACCAAGACAGCCAACACCACGACATGGCCCCGGGGATCGATCCCACAACAATGACGCTGGCTGCTCAATGCAGGCGTTTGCGAAGCAGGGAGCACAGGATAACGTGGACTTACTGCGTGGGTTGCAAGCGGTTGAGGCTTGAAGGTGGTTGAGGACAAGTTGATGTCCAACTTTGCGGACGGACTTGGGTTTTTTACTTGTCACGGCACGTGTCATGATTTGCATTTTGCACATGTACCCGGGGCGTTGTCAAGGGCGGAGAACCGCCCCTAGGTTTGGAACTTGACTGTACGGCAAGAGGGGCTCGCCTGGGGCTCGCGAGAGACAGTCTTCCGCGTGGACCGGTCAAGGTTCCGCATGTCATTGTTTACTAACGTGTGCAATCAATATACACGGCATGGACCCTCCAGGATCGCCACGTAGGTGCATGTGAGCAGTGCGGATGCATCGGCGAAGTGCATCGAGGATCAACAAAGCCGCAACAGCGCGTGTGCAAGGCCGATCGACGCAACACGCTGCTTCAAAGATGTGCATAGGAATCAGACGGCGGTCGCAGGAACACGGTTCGAGATGCGCGAGATCACTAGGGCGCTCAGGGCAGCCTAAGAGTGATTGCACCGTGCCCTGACTTGGATCGTGATCGCGATCAAGTCCGCTCTCATTCCACTACCACGACCATGGCTCGGTCGTGGTATTTTGTCTATCTCACCCAGTTCCGGGAACCTCAAGACCTCGCCGACGCGTTTCTGGAACTCCTGCGCACTCGGGATGCCAGTGAGCACCGGCTGATTTGCGTCTCGTATGACATGATCTACGACAACCGGCACAACATTCCAACAGCAATCATTCCCTTCCCCCGCGACAGCCTGCCCATTCCCACCACTCCTGCGCCAACCATTCCAGCACCAGCCGCTCTCACGCCCGCCAGACCCGCGCCCGCGCCTGCCACACCTGCGCCAGCCATACCCGCGCCAGCCATACCCGCGCCGCTTGTCGACTACAGCTCCCCCACGCCGCCTCCCCGATACTCAGAGGTCCCTGATGATGACGACGCATCCCAGCGTCAACGTTCGCCAGCGCGCGCGCCGGGCACCCCGCTGTTCTTCGCGACCGACGAGTCGACCAGGGTGTCAGCGTCGTTGCCCGTTTCGCGCCAGAGTAGCGCACCTCGCCTGGCATCGCACGGCCCGACTCCTCCACCTCATCGATCACCGACTCCTCCACCTCATCGATCGCCGACCCCTCCTCCTCGTCCTCTGCGCCGGCTGCGTCGTGGCCGCGACGGCCCATCGCCCACACGCGCTGCATCATCTCACCACTCTGACGCCGACCCTGCAGCCTCCGCACGCGCCGCACCTGCCAATACACCGGCCCAAAAACGTCCAGCACCACGCCCTCAGCCAGGCAACACCGGCTGGGGACCTGCTAGCCATCGGCGTCATACAGCTGCCTCAAACCCTCCTGCCCCTGCCCCTCCACCCATCACCTCTGAGCCCACGCGCACCCGGTCCATCCGATCAGCGCGTCCAACCAGAACGCGCCCGTCCCAGCCAAGCAAGACCACCAGCGCGCCCTCTACGGATACGGGGAAGCGCCGTCCCGGACGGCCCCGAACGGTTGGTGGTACTGCAGAGTATGCGGCGCGCCGCCGTCAAGAGTCGGCCGCGTCTATGGCTGCACGCCGTGCAAGGCTCAGGGAGAATCCGGCAGAATTCACGGCTTATCGCGCGAGGGAAAATCAGTGGACCGCCCGATATCGGGCTAAAAAGCGCGGAACTGCGGGCGAGGATGACGACGACGACAGTGTGGAAGAGGAGGAGGAAGATGAGCACGAAGAGAGTGAGGTCGATGACGGGGACGTCCCGCAGCATCAACGACGCGGCGGCCGTGGTGGTGGGGCACCTCATCCTCATCCTCGCCGCATAACCGGTTGAATGTACTTATGCCGTAGTATTGTTAGGTTTTTGCAGCATCTTGGTGTATCCGCATTGTTTGAGTCACAGGAGTTATTGTATGATAGAATTTTGTGATATAAAATCTTGTAATTTATTAGAGAAATGTACATGGTGCGAGTTAGCAGAAAATGCGAGATAGGGTAGGGTGTAAGGGATGCGTGGCGGACATGGGCGGGGGCGGTGATGGTTGCAAGGGCGGGACGTCTGCGATGGCTGGTGCGGGCGGTGGGTGGCTGGGGCGACGGGCGTCGTTGTCATCGTCGGACAGCCCCGATATGGAAAACTGCGCCGTCGATGAGTAGCCGTACGAGCGGGCGCAGTTTTTTGAGGCGGGATGTCGCGACGATCGCTGCGGACGGACGGCGATGGCTGCAGATGGGTGGCGACGGCAGATGTTGGTCGACGTGCCAGCGCCATCGCGCAAAAACTGCGCAGCAGATAAGTGCCCTTATGCGCTGCGCAGTTTTTACGCAATGGGGGCTATTGCGGCGGGATGGGCGGGCGATGAACGCGTGTCCGGCGATGGTGGGTGCGGGCGTGTCGATGCGCCGGGACAGGGATGGATGGATGGGCGGCTTGCAAAGGCGCCTCAACAGAGGGCTTATCCCGCGGTAGATCCAGATCTACAGACCGTAATCAGCAGATCAAACGGATGCGCCCAACTCACGGCGCATCCGCATAGAAATCAAGAAGAAAGACGTACCTGATGAGGGCGCCCGCGTCCAAGCGGCACGCCCTGCAAATGGAGACGGCACCCGCCCATAACCCATCCTTCGCCGGGCGGGCATCGAGCCGTCGTCGTATCCCTGAGCGGAAGCGCGGCGTTGATGGTGGTGGTCGGTCTTGGTCCGGTGGAGGTGGTGGTGGGAGGCAGAGCGAGATTGATGATGTCATCAATCTCGGTCCACCCAAATCCGAACGCGAGCCGAACGTTGACTTGCAACCACAACGACAGCGGCATGCTGCGCGTCGTAAAAGATACGAGCGATCACCGGCACCATCAGCACCGCCAACACAACCGATGACTCAGCGGGCCGTGGCCGGCAGTCTAGCGGCGAGAGGCGGCAGGTTGAATATTTTTAGAATCGACCACTACCGGGTAAGGGACCGTAACAGGTTCCCAGGCTATCCTAGTGCCATCCTCTCACTGAGTCACTCTACCACAAGGACCCCGGCATGCCGCCTAAGAGGTGCGGTTCAAAATAGGTCAGTTTCGGGTGTTCCTGTCAGCGGTCTATCGACCCAAAATGTACGAGTTTCTGAAGGCCTGCTTCGGCAGACAAAAAATGTACGAGTCCTTGACCATACCTCAGTGCGCCTGCACCAAAATTCTCACAGATCCGGAGCAATTCTGCGGGGAGGTGGCCAACACAAGCCCAACATGGGTTGCTCGGACCATTCAAACCTGCTGCCCGAGGGCTGGAAATGTACGACTTTGAAGACTAACATCAATTCACCTGCCAGTGAGCACTTTATGTATGACAACAAATCCGTTGACCTTGCGCGTATTTTCATCTCAAATGTACGACAAAAAATCCGGACCTCCTCGGGGGCATGCCGGGGTCCTCTACCACACCGTTTGATTACGCGTTGTCCGTCGCAAGGCGATACAGCGCGTTTCAGACATTTCCTTCTTTTCAGGACTACGCGTTGCCCGCCGCAAGGCCATACGGCACGCTCCAGACACGTTCTCGACATTGCTGAGCAAGGGCAAATGGGACACGGTGAGCAGATCCTTTGCCGTACCGTGCGCTTGTCTGTCAGTATTGCAGGGAAGATGAGAGCACGGACGACACGCGACGCAGAGCATGGACGACGCGCCAGGCAGAGCACGGACGATGAGCAAGGCTGGAGCGACGGACGATGAGCAAGGCTCCAGACGACGCGCAACAAACACGAACATGGACGACGCAGACTACGGACTGATGAGCGTCCTCTTTTGCCTGTCAGTCAGTGGCTTTTTCCCCTCTCCCTTTTCTCGTTCCCCTTACTACTCTCTCTGACTTCCATAGACTCGGAACACTGAAGTCGTCACCGTATTCGTAGCGGTAGAGACGTCTATAATCGCCAACCAGTCAGCGTCCAAATCTGCCCTGCGGTTGGGATCGCCTAACCCATCCGAATCATCGTCACCAGAAACCGCGCCTATGTCCTTCGTGAAGTCTTCGAACTCTTATCCACAGCCCAATTTTCTAACCGTGGATGCCAAGATGACGAACCACCAACACCTCCTGTGAACGCACGAACATTGGAGGTAGACCCAAAGGATGGCGCAGTAAGGGCGGCTTGACGAGAGTTACTCTCGTGTGGGCCGAGCGGAAAGGTTGGCAGGATAGGGTCCGCGCTGTGGTGGTGTGATGGATGTCGGACGTTGTCTCCAGACAGTGTTGCGTCCTATTCCCGGCTGGACTGGTTGTATGGACACGGGCGCCGCAACTCCCTGCTGGACGGGTCTCACGGACATGGGCGGCGCGACTTGTTGCTGAAGATGTTGCGTGGATATAGGCGCCTGGACCGGGCCCCTCAACGTATCTACAACTTGGTAAGATTGCCTTGACATGAACGGTGCCGCAGCCTGCTGGCGATGTGCATCAACGTTGGTGGAACAAATCCCTGCTGTAGAGGTCGCGTCGACATCGGCGGGGCGGATCCATGCCGGGTAGGGCGCGCTTGCTGGATAAGAGGAGTTGTCATGAAGGGCATACATCCTTGATGTTCAGGGTGGGCAAGCTGCATGAATGGCTGGGATGGCGTAGAGGCTGGAATGTTGGAAGGAATGGGTGAGGTAAATGCTTTGGGGAGGAACAGAGGACGGTGACGGTTTGACCGTGCAGACAGATAAAACCATCTCGCTCGAGGTCGAGCAGTTCACTCGCAACTTACCCGCTATCCTAGTGAAAACGTCTGGATCTTCCTCTTGCAGGTGAGCCTCCTCTCTACCCGACCTTCCACTGGTCTGATCCCAAGTCCTACGAAGATGTTTTTTCTGCGCTCAGCTTTACCCACTGCGTAAGACGGCGGGGAACTAGACGACATGTCAGCTGATTGACCTCGAAACAACTCAACAGTTCGATATCATCGATGCTGGGGAGAGCTGGCCTCCCCGATCTTGATTTGACCTCGAACTTCGATCGGTTCAAATCGCCGACCTCCGGATTCCCTTCCGACTAAAGTACCCGCGGTGGTGTATGCAGTATGGGCGGCCCGCGAATGAAAGGCGCCGTTTGTTGATAGTCAAGGGGTAATCCCGATCAGTTACATAACGATCCTCCTCGTTCAACGACCATACCGTCCCGCCTCTCTGCTGCCCGGGCGCCCCCACATCACACCTATATCGCCAGCATGCTAGACCTGATCTACAAGGACCCCGAGGATGACAGATTGCTGTTGCAATTGGCCTCTGCTCTGGGGCTGCGCACTGAAGGAGGACAAAGGGAACAAGCGCCGTCACAAAGATGTCAGGGCAACAGTGAAAGCGAAAGCAGTCTTTGAGCTTCTTGCGTCAGTCAGCTCATGCACAATGGCCAAAGAGACATTCATCCCCTTCAACAGTCGGGCAGCTTGTCGCATTCTTCATAAAATCCCCAGAACCCAATCTGCCAATCCCCAGCATCTCCCCAGAACCCACTCCAATTCACCAATCCCCAGCATCTTCCATGGCACAATACCGACCAGTTTGGACCAGCGCCTATGATGGCAACTATCGGCTGCCGAAACCGCGGCGCGTCTTTGTCGATCTGCCCTTGGACATCCTTTTTGAGGTGAGAGCGCTGCGCGACCAGTTGTCCACCACATTGACCAGATTGAAGCTTTTCAAATATGCGGACGCACCGGACCTAGTCATGCTTTGGAAGACATGCCGGGCGTTTCGTCGCACGATTGACCTCAGTCCTTCGGATTGGCTCTGGAAACAGGCTCTCGTCAACACCACCGATTTGCCACAGCCCTTGCCTGGCATGCCGACGAGAGATTATATCCTTTTATTGTTCGGCGTGCACTGTCTGGTGCGTCAATCGTCGCCGAGGGCCGCTGTCCGTTGCTCACCAGCTTGTAGCGGTGCGGCAAGAAAGCAAGGGTGCAAGTATTCTTTCGAACTCGGTACTGCGATGCTTGTAGCGAGCAATATCAAAGGTTTTCACCTTGTCGACGATTCTCCAGATTTGTGCCTGACCGCCATTTGGACAGACATCATCGAATCGATGCTATGACCGTCTACAGGCGCATGGATCGGACCGAACGCATTGCCTCCTCCGCCTGCGTCTCTTGGCTGACAGATTGGTATGATCAGGGGGAAAGAAAGCTTCAGAGGAGCCGTTATTGCAGCCTCCGACAAGAGCTATTGGACTTGGGTTTGGAAGATGAGCTGGAACGCATCCCACCCAAAGTCTTTGCGCGTCATCGGCTTGTATCCAGCAAGCGCAAACTAACGCCCCGAGGCATGTTTCCTCCTCTCCCTCCTCCGCTCCCTGTATTGACCTATTCCAGGCTGGTCTTCTATCAGGAATCGGATGGTGCAATTTGTCACGGCCGAGGCGCGTCGTTGGCCAGAAAAAGAGGTTATCCCTGAAGTTATTCGAGGTGAGTTTTCCTCATAGCTATGAGCTTTGTCCAATGCAACCTCTCAGGCTCGCCGAAAAGGATGCGCAAGTAGCGCAAGCGGCGACGATGACATTACAGCGGCCGGCCCACAATTGGCAGCAGAGGACAAACGGCTCCTTCGTTTAGAGCTTGATACGTATACTAAATACTCGACAGAGTGTAGTACACTGCGCTGGTGATAATCTAATCAATGTACAATTGCTGCCCTCGAGTGTATGCTATTGTTCAATCTCACCATTCTTGTCTTTGATCTGCCGAATGTTGCAATAGTTGACAAGGTACTCAGCGAACCAAGGACGAAGAAAGCGGTGTGGCGGGGTGGAGTTAACGCTAACTCACGGATATTGTTAACTCACTTCAGCTACAACTGCATGCATCCCGTCACCTTTGCCAGCGCGCCGATCCTCTATAAACGGGTTTGTGGCAGAGGTGGACACGATGGAGAACTCAGAGGAGTTATGCTGTGAGGACATGCTTTCTCTTCCAGGAGGGGGAGTGGGATCCCTGATGCTCGGTCGAGGATTAAAGAGAACCTGGGGAAGCAGGAGAAAGTGCTCTCCCCAAGATTTTTTATTGCACTAGCCATGCAGGAGTCGATGCAGTCCCGCAACTCTATCGTCTCGCTTGCGAGCGAAGGAGACCTCAAATTGATAACCACACCTGTAGAGTGGCGCTGGGTCATGACGTATGTCGACCATAGCAAAGTCACACTTTGCATTTTGGATGATTAGACATCCCTCAAGGATACCTCGCTTTCCGGGACCTTTCTCTACTTCGTAGCGCCGAACATACATTATTTCTTTGTTCTCATACTGTACCATTCTTGTCATTTTACAGACACGAGAAGTTTTTTTCGATTTCCACTTCTCGTCCTTGAACCTTTGTACCAGTTTTACCAAAAACAATGTTTCAATCCCTTCGTTACAGAGAGTAAAGTAAAATACTACGGGATGGCCATTTGTATCAATTAGCCTCATCAATCTCATTAATGTACACTCAAGAGTGCTTGTGTGGATATGGCGCGAATGACCGAAGCCTGGGGTGCTCCTGCTGGCAACGGCGACCTTGTCCAAGCAGGCAATACAATACTTCGATGTTGCTCTTCATCCTCGCCCTCTGGGGTAGCCATAGCCTCATCCCATTTCTCTCTTAAGAGCTCAACTCCACCGGTCTTGAGGGCTCCAGCCAATGAGCCCCCAGCCCAGGGCATTGTGGCAGGCGTGAAAGCTGGTGCCTTGCCGCCATTAACTCGAGCACGCTCAGATTGCGGGGTTGGAGGCATGGGGTTGTTAAGAATGGCAAAGTGTTTTGTGAGAGGCCGCAAGGCCGAATATCGGTCATATTGAGGCGGAAGAGGCTTGTCAGGCCGTGTCGGCAGCCTGCTTGATGGCGAAGGTGGCGCGATGGCGCGTAGAATCTCGTTATGGACGCGTGGGATGAATCCAGGAAGCATGGCAGTCCCGCCGACAACGAGAATGGACGATGCCATGGTCTTACGCAGATCAACAGGCACCTTGTCATGTCAAAGTAAATGTCAACATCGCAGCACATTGAAGAAATTCTCACCTTCAGCAATGAGTTAAGAATGACTTCGGCGACACTATTTTCATCGACATCTCCGTCTGTGAAGAGGAGTTCAGCCGTGCGTTCTCGTATCCAACCCGGCAGTATCAGGGTCCCATATCCGGTGCCATAACCAGTTTCCAACTGTTGTGACGGAGAAGGTGGTACGCGGAGCATCAGCTCAGACGCGGTCGACGTTCGTTCATGCATCATGGCAACTGCATGCATCCCATCACCTTCGCCGGCGCGCCGGTCCTCTATAAGCGGGTTTCTGGCAGGAGTGGACACGATGGAGAATTCAGAGGAGTCATGCTGTGAGGATATGCTTTCCCTTCCAGCAAAAGAGAAATCTGAATCGCTAGATGTTATGTCAATGTCTGAAGACAAATCGGGAGCGGGAGTGGGATCCCTTTCAGTCGGAAACGATAGTCCCGGGGCCTCACTCACGAAACAGACACGCGTCTTGATTTCTTCGATGAGCGAGTCTGTCAGTACTTCAGGTGGAACACGCCTTCTATTGGCTTTGGGAACACTCATGGAGGAGCTGAGAGTGGATGGCGGAGGAAGATATGATCCATAGACGAGTATGAAATCGCGTAGATGAGCAGAGAGGCGTTGACCGGCCAGTGGCGTTGTGCGAAGAGAAGGAAAGAGCGGCCTCGCAGCAAATATCTGTAATAGATGTCATGAGCTAGAGAACATAAAGGATGATGATGCGGGCGATGGATAATGCGGGCGTGAAAGAGTGCGTAGAGTCGGCGTGTCTGCTGTACAATGGCCTAGTACAAGCCTTCTCAATGTTTGCTGAGAATGTTTGCTGCGGCTCCCTCAAGGATGAAGGCGAGGAGGAATTAACGCTAACTCACAGATATTGATAACTCAGTTCAGCTACTCACCTCCGTGCGGCTGCTGAAGGCTTGAAGGAGTTAACGCTAACTCACGGATATTGTTAACTCACTTCAGCTACAACTGCATGCATCCCGTCACCTTCGCCGGCGCGCCGGTCCTCTATGAGCGGGTTTCTGGCAGGAGTGGACACGATGGAGAACTCAGAGGAGTCATGCTGTGAGGATATGCTTTCCCTTTCAGCAAATGAGAAGTCTGAATCGCTAGATGGTATGTCAATGTCTGAAGACAAATCGGGAGCGGGAGTGGGATCCCTTTCCATCGGGAGCGATAGTCCCGGCGCCTCACTTACGAAACAGACACGCGTCTTGCTTTCTTCGATGAGCGAGTCTGTCAGTACTTCAGGTGGAACACGAGACCTTCGATTGGTTTTGGGAACGCTCATGGAGGCGCTGAAAGCGGATGGCGGAGGAAGATATGATCCATATACGAGTATGAAATCGCGTAGATGAGCAGAGAGGCGTTGACCGCCCAGTGGTGTTGCGCGAAGATAAGGAAAGAGCGGCCTAGCAGCAAAGATCTGTAATAGATGTCATGAGCTAGAGAACATGATAAGCATAGACCATACAGACAGGAAGGACGGTTGACTCTTGATGGCCGCAGTCAACGACCAGACCAGTAATTCGTCCAACAGCAAACGGTGAAAGAAGGTGACTGGACGCAAATGACACAGAAGGAACCTAGGAGAAAATGAGTCAGGCTTTTGTGAGAGAGGTTGCACGACTTCGCGCACTAGCAGGTTCTCAAATAATATCTTCGAAATCATCTCTTTGATATACAACGGCAGAAGCGGATGTTCAACCAAGATGACCTTCCTTTCCTTGCCTTTGGGTCTGTCAGAAGAGAGCTGCAGTGAAATATTCAACACAATTAACGCGCAACCGAAAGATACTTACTCGTGAAACACTGCCCTCAAAGACCTCTCCAAGTAAATCGCGAGCATCCGCTCCTCCTCTGCCCTTTCTGCAGGATCCGTCTTGCGCTCAAGACCCCACAAGCTAGCGCCGTCCTCTCCGTCGGCATAAAAGACGTCTCGTGGGCGGCCTTCGCCGCTGACGCCTACTTTCCATATGCGCGAGCCGGGGTCCATGATGATACGGTCCTCAACACCGTAGAGAGAATGCCGACGCGTCGTCCCGTAGTGCGGCGAAGAGTGAGCCGTCGTGCTTGTGCTTGCTATCCTCGAGGTTGTCGGTGTCTTTGGTATAGTCGTCCTGGAACGCGAAGGCGTTGTTGGCACGGTGGTCATGACGGTGTGAGGCAGGTTCGATCGATCGCTTCAGCCTTCAACTTATGATTTCAAGTTGCATGCTTATGCTTCCAAACGCCTCAACAAATCCGAATAGCTTCAACGAATCAGCATAGATATAAATGTACAACACATTAGCCAATTCTAGCGTACAGTTGCATCTAAGCTTATTGAGTGGTACCTGTCATTCGCCCATACACCATCATGAGCGCAAAGGCATATGTCTTGTGGTGATATTCCGATGACCTCATCCCTCATACCGATCGGAGATCAAATTTGATCTTCCCATTCTCTGTTCTCAACCGTCACCACCAAGCATGCCGGACGCGTCCGCGGGCGACCGCCAACGCGAGCCCTCCGTGCAGACCGATACTTCACCATTGAATCGGCGCGGGAGGCCGCCCTTTTGTACCGCAGCGATCAGCAGGGCGCTACTTCGGCGCGCGATTATGACCTCCGAGCTCTGGTATACGACATAGCCTACTGTATGCGGGGTTCGCGGCCAGATCGCACCGACTTGATAGCACGCGATCAGCTCACCAGAATCCCCCGCCCCCGCGGCCCATCCCACGTCCCACCGGCGGCGCAACCGCTCGTCGCGTACGATTCCAGCGACGCCGATGACTGCGACATCGATGACGCGCCTTGGGACTTCGAGGGCCGATCTACAGGTGCATCCCCCACACCTCCTTCCCTTACGGTGCTCCCCACTTCTGTCAGCGCCTCCGACTCCTCCAGTAGCGACGAGGAACCTCTCCTCGTCGGCTACCGCCGCCGTCATTCACCACCTGCTGCCCCGCCTGCAGTCGACCCCGCCGCATCCGCCCCCGAAGATGCTGGCCCATCTCTTCGCCTGCGTCCGCGTGTCCGCCAGCCGACGCGCTCCCTCATTCGACCGCGCCCCCCATCTTTATCCTCCCACGAGACAGCGCTCAACGTCCCACGCGCAAGCGACGGCGCGTCTCTTCTGCAGCCAGCTCGGACGATGAGTCCGACTCCGACGAATACCAGGCCAGCATTGACGACGCTGGCGACGAGGAAGTTTCCCCAGACAACGAAGACGACGGCGAGCAAGGCGCCGTTATGCGCATCCATCCCGCCAATCGACTCCTTCCGCATGTTCTTATTCCACCGCTTCCCTGGGGTCCTGTCCGCGGACGCTTTCAGCCCAACGCAACAAAGGTTCGTACCGCTCGCGCGGCGCAGAACGTGACGCAGGGATCCGCCAACAAACGTGCAGGAGGACGAACAACTCGGGCAACGGGACAAGGCAAAACGACGGCAGCATCGGCGTCCACCCGCCCAACCCGCACCCGGGAGTCAGTCAGGGGACGCCCGAGAGCGCCTACGGCGAAGGGAGCCCCACGGATGAGTAGCAGCAATCCGGCGTATCAAGCTCACCGCAACCAGGCAGCGGCTGCTGGCATGGCCAGGCGCAGGGCGCAAATCAACGCCGATCCCGTTCTATGGGATCTATATCGCGCCAAGCACCGAACAGAGATGGCGGCTTATCGCGCGCGAAAGAGGGGGTACATGAAGTACTCTATTGTGAAAAAATTGATAACTCACACTTACCTCAGAAGCACTGCTACGCGGAGCGCGTCGTCCAAACGTACAGGAAGGAAGGCGAGGAAGGACGACGCCGATGAAGAAGAGGAGGAGGAAACAGACGGACGAGTTAGCTGGCGATGATGATGACCAGAGACGCGATGCGCCGCGCCGACGAAATGGGGGAGGTGATGGCGGTGCGGCTCCTGCGCCACGTCCGCGTCGTATTGCGGCTGGTTGATATCTTTTTCTTGCTGATTTCTTGTATCTTGTAGAGCAATCAAATTGGTAGCAACAATGTGTTTTCATTAGAATCAATGCAGATAGTTACTGTAGAAGCTGTAATGACAGAGAGGGTTGAATGGGGCCAGGATAGAACGGCGGAGTCCGAGCGGGCACAGCAGCGTTGGCTGGGCTGCCGCGACAGATCCATCGTTGGACGTGGTTTTGGCGGAGGGGATGGGGGCATTGCCGTCGTTGTCGTCCTCGCCTGCGGGCCCAGCCGTCATCGTATCCGAGAGGCGGCAGCGGCGGTTTTGACGGCGGTGGTGGGCGCGGAGGTGGAGCGAGATGCATGGGTGCTTGATGAGAGGGCTGGCTCCACTGTCCAGCGTAGATCTGGATCTACGGATCAATCATGATCAGTGCAACAAACGGATACGCCAGGGAGTTCCTGGCGTATCCAGGCAGGAAATAGTGGACGCACGCACCGTAAATGGGCGCCCGCGTCCAAGCGGCGCGCCCTGGTCTTGCGGACAGGCCCCGCCCTTATCAAATCCTTCATCGGGTCGGGCGTCGAGCGGTCATCAGTCGCCGCGGTCGTCCGTGAGCACTCGAGCAGGCCGTGGTGGTGGTCAGAGGGAGAGAATGAGATCGATGATGTCACCAATCTCGCTTGAACCAAATCCGAATCCGGTTCAACCCTTCGTTATAGAGAGTAAAGTAAAATACTACGGGAACGCCATTTGTATCAATTAGCCTCATCAATCTCATGAATCTAAACTCAAGACTGCTTCTGTGGATTGGCGAATCAAGCAATACGATACTTCGCTGTTGCTCTTCATCCTCGCCCTCTGGGGTAGCCATAGCCTCATCCCATTTCTCTCTTGAAAGCTCGACTCCACCGGTCTAGAGGGCTCTAGCCAATGAGCCCCCAACCCAGGGCATTGCAGCAGGCGTGAAAGCTGGGGCCTTGCCGCCATTAACTCGAGCACGCTCAGATTGCGGGGTTGGAGGCATGGGGTTGTTAAGAATGGCAAAGTGTTTTGTGAGAGGCCGCAAGGCTGAATATCGGTCATATTGAGGCGGAAGAGGCTTGTCAGGCCGTGTCGGCAGCCTGCTTGATGGCGAAGGTGGCGCGATGGCGCGTAGAATCTCGGTATGGATGCGTGGGATGAATCCAGGAGGCGTGTCGGTCCCGCCGACAACCAGAATGGACAATGCCATGGTCCCAGTCAGATCAACAGGCACCTTAAATCGTGTCAAAGTAAACGTCAAGATCGCAGAGCCTTGAAGAAATGTTCACCTTCAACAATGAGTCGAGAATGGCTTCGGCAAGACTATTTCCATCAACATCTCCGCCTGTGAAGAGAAGTTCAGCCGTGTGTTCTCGTATCCAGACATGCTTTCCCTTCCAGCAAAAGAGAAGTCTGAATCGCTGGATGGTATGTCCATGTCTGAAGACAAATCGGGAGCGGGAGTGAGATCCCTCTCAGTTGAGAGCGATGGTCCCGCTACACGCCAACATTGACAAATCTGCGACCACAGGGCCGTCAGCCGTAAGAGAGTAGAAACTGACGGCGGTCACCGGAGGGCCGAATTTGGTAAGTCAAGGCTGAAGGCGTGGAGGAATTAACGCTAACTCACAGATATCGTTAACTCACTCCAGCTACTCACCTCCGTGCCGCTGCGGCTGCTGCAGGCTTAGGGAGCTAGCGCTAACTCACAGACATTGTTAACTCACTTCAGCTACCCACCTCCATGTGCTTCAAAAACAAAGCGACGGAGCGAGGAAAATCAGATGATGGAGAGCATGAAGACTTCACAACGTTCGTTGTTCTGAAAGAGCAGATGAAGGCCGCAGATGAGGATTGGATTTTGCAGCGCGCCGTATGGATGCGTCGAGGAGAAGGACGTCGATGGTGTAAGGTCTGTGAGAAGCCTGATCGTGCCGCTCATAGGGCGGCGTGCAGGGGCGATGGGGTCAGTGGAGATCGCATTCGCCCTTCTGCTTCAGACTTGATCGGCCGGTTCCTCGGAACATCGACGCGGCACATCCCGAAGCGCGATCATGCTGACGGATGACCTCCCAGGTCCTCCCTTTTTCTCCCGACGCCCATGAGCACCCGTCGCGACTCGGCTTTGTGAACGCCGGAGTTGCTTTGGAGGCAGCCTCTCCGATCCTTCACGCGCCGTTGAAACGATGGGCTGGCGGTGCATCGGGTCCTACCCGCCTTTCAGCGACGACGGGCGCCCTGGCGATGGAATCGACCCCCGGGGCCACGCCAGGCTCCGCCTCTCGCCCATTCGCCGCCGGCTCAACCGCTCGCAGAGCTTCCGCCTGGCTGCCTGAACGCCGGAGTTGCTTTGGAGGCAGCCTCTCCGATCCTTCACGCGCCGTTGAAACGATGGGCTGGCGGTGCATCGGGTCCTACCCGCCTTTCAGCGACGACGGGCGCCCTGGCGATGGAATCGACCCCCGGGGCCACGCCAGGCTCCGCCTCTCGCCCATTCGCCGCCGGCTCAACCGCTCGCAGAGCTTCCGCCTGGCTGCCTGAACGCCGGAGTTGCTTTGGAGGCAGCCTCTCCGATCCTTCGCGCGCCGTGGAATCGATGGGCTGGCGGTGCGTCGGGGCATCCCCGCCTTTCGGCGACGACGGGCCTCCTGGCGATGGAATCGACCCCCGGGGCCACGCCAGGCAGCTCTCGCCTGTTTGCTGTTGGCTCAGCCGCTCGCAGGGCTTCCGCCTGGCTGCATGAACGCCGGAGTTGCTTTGGAGGCAGCCTCTCCGACCCTTCATGCGCCGGCGGACGATTCTGGCCAGGCGGAGTCGGCTCAGCTTCTTCATCCGCGTAACCCGGCTGCGCGAACGCCAGAGTTGCTTTGGAGGCAGCCTCTCTGGACCTTCGTGCGCTGGCGACGTGACGCGGTCTTCAATCGCCTGCGCCCGGAGACCGAGGGCCGCCTGCTCGACCGATCGTCTGGACGCTGCATTTGCTTGGGCGTTCTGCCCGTCAGGACGCTCCCGGATGTTGGTGCCGTCGCATTCGCAGGCCTGCTTCGCCGGCGTCCCATCCGCCAAGGTGAGTTAGCAGCAATCTCAAAAGCCGGCCAACTCGCCCTTGCTTGTTTGTTAGCTGAGCTCACAAGAGATGCAGGGCTTTATGCGGGACCCCTCTGCGTCCTATTTGTCGCGGGGCGGGCCTATCTCTTTTAGCAGGCGTTGGCCGTTTTCAATGAGCTATTTGCTGCAGGCGATGCTTAGTCAAGGGCTTGGGTTTGGCTCGGTCTCTGTATTTGAATGGCGGGTTGCTGACGGGCATCGGCGGCTGGGCCCGAGCCTCTGCCCAGGTTTACTCAAATAATCAGGATGCTCGTTGTGCTTTCCCCAGATGGCGCCGTTGCAGATGATGCAGACGGCGACTTGAATTTGCGAGGGCGTTGATTACTTCCGTTGTTGGGGTCGGATGCCGGGCCAGCTGCGCCCTGATATGTTGATGGCATGAGAGCAAGGGCCGATCAACGCACCTCAGATCAGCGGATCGTTGTTTTCCCTCATGGGGATAGGCGACGCCTTCCTTTGTGCGACTGCAAAGACGGCCTTAGCCTTTTCTTTCAGAACCATCATCGCCTGCCCACTCGCTTACAGCGCCCCGTTTGCATCGTCTTATATTCAATGGTTAGTTCTGTCGTTTTGCTCAGTAAAGGGCGCACTTGCTTAAAGCTGCGAGCGCAGGATGTTGACCCCCAGGTTAGTCCAGGCCCGGTAAGTCGTGTGTATTATCTGTGGGCGCCGTGACCAATAAATATACAGGCGGCTGTGGGGACGAACGTTGCAGGGCCGCACGGACACGAGGAGGTCTCTAGCTCAATGGTTCGTCTAGTTGTTTCGTTGTCCAAAGGGCGCGCTCGCTCAAAGCTGCGAGCGCAGGACGTCGACTGCCAGGCTAGTCCAGGCCCCGATGTTCCTGCGGATAATCGGCGGGAGTTGCAAATCGCAGTCGTCCAGGCGCCTGCGGGGAAGAATGCCACAGGGCCGCGCAAACGCGAGGAGCAAGACTGCGGCGATGAGCTGCGTGCAAACACACCGCCGGCCGACACATTGCCCAAATATCAGAGGAGCAAGGTTCAAGTCGTGGAGAAAGACCTGACGGCGGCCAACTCAATCGTGGAGACGGCTAGGATCGATGTGAAGACCTCCCTGCGTCAGCGGGATGAGGCGCGGAGGGCTCTTGAGATCGAGAGGGAGCGCAACAAGGTGGGCCCGTCGTTTTCTAGTGTTGAGAGCCCTTTTGACATCTTTGGCCAGCTGAGCAAAGACGTTCAGCATCTCGCCTGGTTAGAGGGCCTCAAAGTGCCGGATGTTGACGCAGGGGCCTCAGAGGGAGTCTCTCTGGAGCGCTTAAAGGAGGCATCCCGGAATCGCATGAAGATCAAGGATAATGAAATACGAAAAGCCGCAGAGGTAAGCCCTGCCTGCCTCAATCCATGCTCAGAACGGGCGGCTAAGACGGCTCCAGGCGAATGAACGGCTCCGCAAAGAGGTCGAAAAGAGCCGCAATCATGTGCGGCGCATTGAGGATGCTTGCGACGCGATGACGAAGCTGCAAAAAGACATGCTTCTTGTAATCCTGGTTTCTCACTACTTTCTTCCTGGCTAACCTCTTCCTTAGGCAAAGGAAGGAGACGTGACGAGGTTGGGCAAGGAGATCGCAGAGAAGGAAGCTGAACTAGAGGCTCTCAGACAAGTGCTCCCCATTTACTTGACAGTCATTTGCAGAAACTTACTCGCTGCAAGAGGGTCGATTTAGCTGCTGCTAATGAGAGCAAGGCAATGACAGAGGAGTGGGAAGAGCGGCTTTCAGTACGTCCGGTCTTCTCTTCATTCTAGTTCTCCTCTCTGAAGAGAAGTTTGTCTCAAGAACAAGGACCTGGAATGCCAAGGTCTTGTTCAGGAGAGGAATAGGTTGATTCAGGAGCGCAATGATATGACGCTCGCCCATGAGCATTCTCTAAGTGACCTTCGCTCAATGCACAATGCTGCTTGTCAGGAGCTGGAGGAGAAGATTGACGATCTTACTGCCAGCCTTATGCAGGCTGAGGGTCAAGTTGGTGCCCTAGAAAAGCAACAGAAATCTTCGGCTGCAACGCTGGAACGGATTGAGGTGGGTGATGCCTTCATACAATGCTGACTTTACTTGAACTTGAGACAACAGGCCGAGCTCAGCTCATCCAGAAAAACGGAGAAGGCCCTTCATCTGGAGCTATCTGTAAGACGATTCTTTGCACTGCATGATTGTGCTCTCATACGGCTTTCAGGCAAAAATGGCTCTCACGGCAGAACTTCAACTCGAGCTTGAGTTGATGGGCAAAAAACGTCTACTTTCCCAGCACAATCTTGCCGCTGCACAAGCTGCACAAGCTGCGGCTCTGCAAAGTTTGAATCAATATCAATCTGTGAGACGACTTCTTACTTCACATCTCAGCAAATCAATCATAGAGACGTAGGGAAACAAAGAGGAAGTTGAAATGCGCAATGCTGCTTGTCAGGAGCTGGAGGAGGAGATTGACAATCTTACTGCCAGCCTTATGCAGGCTGAGGGTCAAGTTGGTGCCCTAGAAAAGCAACAGAAATCTTCGGCTGCAACGCTGGAACGGATTGAGGTGGGTGATGCCTTCATACAATGCTGACTTTACTTGAACTTGAGACAACAGGCCGAGCTCAGCTCATCCAGAAAAACGGAGAAGGCCCTTCATCTGGAGCTATCTGTAAGACGATTCTTTGCACTGCATAATTGTGCTCTCATACGGCTTTCAGGCAAAAATGGCTCTCACGGCAGAACTTCAACTCGAGCTTGAGTTGATGGGCAAAAAATGTCTACTTTCCCAGCACAATCTTGCCGCTGCACAAGCTGCACAAGTTTCGGCTCTGCAAAGTTTGAATCAATATCAATCTGTGAGACGACGTCTTACTTCACATCTCAGCAAATCAATCATAGAGATATAGGGAAAGAAAGATGAAGTTGAATCTGCACATAAAAAAGTAATCTCAATGCCTCTCTTGAATCAACTGCTTATATATTCATAGGATTTGCGGCGTTTGGAAGTCCAGCTAGAGAACCTACAAAAGGCTCACGACCAGTTAAAAGCAGCTCATGACGGGACGGACCTCACCGCCGCAAGCCTTCGAGATAGCCTTGCTGTAAAGTTATTCATATTTTCATTCTTATATTTAATTACAATTCTTGATAGGCTAAAGCCAGTGCTCTGGAACGTTCTAAAGAAGAAATTCTCAAAAAGTCACAAGCGTGTGATCAGCTACAATCTCAACTTGACAATCTGAAGACTGTGCGTTCTCACTTTCATTTACTTCATGGCCTTCATTTTTGATTCGCTGTGAAAAATTTTAGGCTCAAGAAAGTCACATTCTTAGCATCCAAAGGGCTGATACTCTAGCAAATGAACGGCTGCACAATCAACATGCTCAGGTGTGCTCTGAAGATTCATCATAATTGCTGTATATATCCTGAGCAATTTGCTATAGGTCCTCACAGAGTTGAAAAACAAGCATGATGCTGCACTAAAAGATCTTGAAGTGTGTTTCATCTCTCATGAGTTAACATTTCAGCTTGACACCTATTGCAGCTCAAGGAAGATGCAATTCTTGGACTTCAAGAGGAAATTGACTCCCTTGGAAAGTCGCATTTGAACAATGTGCAAACAGTAGATGCAGCACACAAGCGAGTACGTTGGTCCATTTGCTATTGTGACAACTTGCTCACATAATTCTCGGCTATAGGTGCTCGACGAAATGAAGCAACAATTACAGGACTCCGATTATGTTTGTTAAATTATTACCAATTGCGACAACTTGCTAACAAGAAACTCTCAATTGTAGGCGCTTGACGAGATCAAACAACAACTGCAGGATTCTGAAGCTAGAGCGGACAAAGCTGAGGATGGTCTTTTGGTAAGCACTCTGCTTTGAGATACTTGTCGTTTTATTAAATGTTTGACAGACTGCTCAAACAGAGATTGCTGATCTTCAAGCCACGCTTACCGCCGTTGAGGATGTTAACAATAATTTGGAAGCAGAGACGACTCAGATGGATCAGGATCTTATACAAACACGTCAAGTAAGTCAAAGATACTTTAACTAAGGATGATAATCTTATCACATTATAGAAATTACAAGATCTTCAAGCAAGCATTGACGAGAGTCAGCTTAACGAGCAGAGCCATGAAGAACTAAACAAAGCCTTAGCCTCTTCAAAAAAATACAAAGTATCCCCTATTTTTTTCTTGTCTTGTTTCGTACTATTTGCTAATGAATTTTTAGAATTTGGCAAGGAGATATCAATCTGAGATTGAAGATTTGAAAAAGAGCGCAGACAAACTTGCCGTAAGATTTTATCCTTCCATATTCCAATCTTCTTTCTCATTGCTATAAGAATGACCGGCAAATTTTGGAGCAGCAGCATATGGAAAGGAAAAATGCTGATCAAGCTGTTTTAGAGCAGCTGAAAAAGGATCTTTCAACCTCAGTAAGCAATTCTGTCATATTCTTTGTTAATCTATAACCAGCACGAACTGTTAGAAAGCGTCACAGATAGCTGTTAGGGAGATTGCAGCTGAGAATGCTCAATTGAAAAATGTGGTCTGCGGTTTAAAAGTAAGTGACCAAGTGGTAAATGATATTAGCTCACCATCTATATTCAGAACCTACTTGGAAAATCTGAACACGAACTTGAGAATTTATTACAAGCAGCGTCGAAGGCATTTAATTTTCCAATACTTAAATGTGCATACTCAATCTGTTATGCAGATTTCAGGAAAGAACCCGCTTACTTCTCATACGGCAACCAACACCACTGGTCGCTCTCCTGAGGTTGTCAATGGCGGCAGCACTTCTGTTCATAATGCCGAAGCTAGCAGCAGCGCCCTTTCTTCCCATGACGATGCTCCTTCTGGTTCAAGAGTTTTCATGACCCGCCATGATATGAGTCAACGTGTGCAGCTCATTGATGTTGAGAAAGCCTTGAAAACCAGCCGTTTGCCTCATGTCTATGAGCTTATGCCATCAAAAGTGCGTAATTCTCAGCTTGCTGCTTGCTGGATTATATAAAGTTATTCTTATAGGGCTCAAAACCAAATTCTTGGCGGCCTCAAGTCAAAACCTCAAAGCCTTGGGAAAACCGAAAACCTTCGCCATATGTTGATTCACGATCATATTCGGCACAGGACTCTGATGCTGATAGTTCCCCTTCTGAAAGTGAAAGGGCCTCTATGTCAAAAGTATGTGCCATCTTCATCTCTTAATTCACTTTTGCCTCATCTAGTTAGAAAATGAAGGGAAAACAAAAACAATCTGTGCCTATTTTTTCTGCTTTATTTGTTTCCATCTTGCTGACTTTACATCTAGAGTCGAAATTCATCAATCAGCCCTTCGGTAATGATAAATTTCTTCTTTTGAATTTGGAGCTTATGATGACTAGAGCGAGGAAGACAAATCTGATGACAGCATGCGCAGAAGAAATCATAAGAAAAATGTGAGAGAAGATGTCTCGTTAGCGGCCTTATCTAAAAGTTTTTAGCGCAAGCAAAACAGGTCTAGCAAACGGGATCGGGAAAGAAAGGCATCAGATGCCGATAGCACGGTATGTTCAACTTGCATCAATCTTCTATACATTGGCCAACTTGCCCTATCAGGAGGAAATCACTGATGATGAGGCGGTAATTTATCTCATTCAACCAATTCTTTAATCATACTGAAGCTCAATCAATAGAGGAATGCTTCGAACCAAGAGTCAAATGATTGCTGGCCCATCAAGAAATACGCCAGCTATCGCGGTGATCATCCTGATGATGCTCAAATTCGAAAGAGGTTGAACGTAAGTTGAGCTTTGTATGGATTACCCATGAAACTCATTACAATGTTCTAGAAAATGGTTCGCGATATTGTTTACAACAGTTTAGGCATCAAGAGCTTGGCTGAAGGATTCATGCTCGCTCCTGTTCCCCCAGATCGACTTCGCAACTTTGAGGCTGGAGATGAGGACGCTGGCCCCAAGCTCCATCGGACCTATCTTGACTTTACTCAGGAGACATCCACTCGTGCAATCCTGAGGAATCCATGGAATCAAACGCTTCTCCTGGGCCTTGAGGCCGCCGCCACCCACATCATCAAACACTCCAACGGGTGGTTTGGAACCAAGTCCATCAATGTTTCAGATCTGCTGAGGGACAGGGTCTACCGTTTTGTGCTGGCTTATTCAAATTCCAAACCCCGGGCCGATGAAACCGACGAACAGCGACTTGAACGGGTGATAAAGAACTATGAAGATAAAATTACTACCAGTAGGTATACCAATATTCTCCATCTTGTAAGCAATTTCTCTTCTGTTGGGCTCCCTTCATGCTGACAATATTTAGAAACGTCAAGTTAGGGCTACTGTCGCCTCCATCATGATACAAATCTGCGAAGAACGCAATGATCCAGTGGGTAAAGCCTATTGGCAGTACGCGCTCGATCTTGTGGAGACTCTAGGAGTAAATGGGATGTCAGATGAAGAGGACGGCGCTGTGGAAACCCATTTTGCAGACGGTAGAATGCGGACGGAGAACGTTAATCGTGTTCTCTTGATGAGCTGGAGACATCCTTCTATTCGGGACTTCTTGGAGACGATTGACAAGACCAAAGGTCTAGAGGATACCATTTTTAGGCGGGGCAAGCGCCCAATGATTCCCCGGATCCGTGTTGATGAGGAGAGCAAACGTTCACCTCCATCAGGCTTACCAGTCGGCGTGTTCAAGGATGGGTATTTGCAGAATCTGCCGCACTATCGAATTGCTGGTTTACGGTTGTCGGAGCGGGAGTTTGAGGTGAGATTAGCTCGCTAGTAGGACCACAGTGGGTAGAAATAGATATTTCCCACTTCCCACCGCCTTCATCTTGTAATATCTTATTGGATACACCACCTCAATGCAGCGCATGATTTGAATGTTATTAAGAATCTGTTGACTCAAGATTTATGCCCAAGTCTTCGTTGGCTAGCCAAGTGTCATTACTTGATTACACAGCGCATTTTGCCTGTTCCACGTGTTCGTCACTTGACATCTTACCACTGACATTACCACGATCGCAGCCAGCCCTACTCACTAAGACTTAACGACAACATTTCCTGCGACAAACACCGTGCAAATCAACCCAGCAGCCATTTTGTTTTATCTCTGCCCTCTGCCTCTCTGGAGGCCGCAGTTGTCGGGATCAATCCTGGGTCGGGGCGGCGGAAAAAGGATGATGTACTCGATTCCTTGGGCAAGGCGGCATGCCATAGCGCTCCACATAGTTGTCATTTTCCATGTTCAATTCTTGATCGCTTTTGGCGCCTTGGTGTTCTGAACGTCGACCGTCCGCATACATTCAGACAACGTTGGCGTGTCAATGTCAATCTACGCCTCCCAGGACGTATGAACTACACCATGAAAGACGCCCCCCGCTGACGTCTGGCGCTCGCTGAACATCAATGTTGGTTGCGAGCGGGAGTTGTGCAGCAGGGTAGAAATCCTTCACTTGCTTTTGAACAATCATTGCGATTATGTATCGTTGCTGCGGTAAAGCGCTGCACGCTTTCTAGCTCGATAACCTGCATTCCATCTGTTTTCCCGCTCCCGATATTCCTGATACTCATCCAAATTCTGCTTGCGCTTGGCACGCAAAGCCGCCATGAGATATTTTGATTCGTTACGGCGCTGCGCCTTGTACTCGGCTGTTCCCCCCACCGTTCGAGGTCGCCCTGGCTTGCGCTTTTGGGCAGGAACTGAAGAGGTCACAGCCTTGGTTTTTCTCGGCGGCTGCGAACGTGCGGAAGATCGTGCGGGGAGTAGGGGTGTTGATTGGGGAGCAGGAGCGGGAGGACGGTGTCGGCTAGCAGGTCCCCAGCCAAAATTTCTTTTCTTGGGGCTTAGCGGTGCTGGACTTGGGGCTGCGATGTCGGAGTCGGAGTCAGGGGATGATGAGCTATGCACTGGTGCAGCACCATCCCGACCACGACGGAGATGGCGCAATGGACGCGGAGGCGGAGTAGGCGATGAATGTGGCATGGGTGAATGACGCGCAGGTGTGACGCCGTTGATCGCCTCCGACTCGGGCCTGCGCGGGGGTGAGGGTGGTGGTGGAGGACGTACGGTAGGATTTGGGGCGGGAAAGTGCAGAGGAGGGCTCTGTTCTTGTTCATCATCAACCTGCATCTCTTGCTCTTCCGCCTGCTCTGATTGCTGCTGCCCTTGGCCATCAACCCGCTTTTGATGTTGCGCGTCAAGAACATCCTTTTCTTGCTGATTGTCAACATGAATTGCCTGCGGGCCTTGTTCCCGGATCCCCTCCTGCGCATGTTTGCGCACTTCTGCTTGAGCGCCAACATCGATGCGCCAGAGCCGCAGTCTCTGCATCGGGCGAGTTAGCAGAAAGCTAAGAAAACCAACAAGAACCAAGAACAAGAGACAGCACGCACCTCGACATCCTCCAGAGCCCCCATATTCATCTCACGGCCCCACAGCGCGTTGCAGGCCTTCCCCAGCAGCACGCATCCCCGGCACCTCTCTGCGGTAACAATCAGCTAAAGTCTAGCCCAAAGCGCCGATTGATGCAGCAGACAAGATGAGACGAGTCGACGCAGCAGGCAGACCAAAACTCAAGGAAGAAGCGTAGACACTCACCGCCGCCCCTCCGCGCTGAGGTACTCACGAACTCGCATCTCCATCCCATGCGCATGCAGCTCCCGCACGTCTGCTCCAAGGGCACCGCCGTGGGCGCTAAATCCCACGACGCAATTGTGCCTGGCGATGGGAGCGGGAGCGGGGGTCCTTCTTCGCCTTGTCCGCCCTCTGTTTCCCTGATCGGACCGCCCTCTACATCTCCCGCCTCTTCCCTTGATCCATCCCGCACCCAGGATCCACCTCCTCCCGCCCCCGACGGCAAGCGGTAGCGGTTCCCCTCCCTGACGCCAACGCCGACGAGCCCCGCCCAGAGCGCATCTCCCGCCTCAGCCCGACCTTGGCGCCGTGGGATAACGCGCGCGAGCTTGAGCAGCGCGCCGAGCTTGCGCGTGAGGGAAAGTGAAAGTGTAAGGGTGCAATTGCCCTTAGAGGAGCCGGACGGAGGGCCATTAGGGATGAAAACATGGGAATCGTCGACGATTGTGTTGGAGGAGAGGGCGCTCCAAAGGGAGGAGACGAACACCTCGGGGAGCGAGCGCACGAGGGTCTCAAACTGCATTGAGGAGGGTGGGTCAATGGATGCCTGGAATCCAGCCACAGAAAAGCAGAAAACTCGACGCAGCGACCGGTCCGAAATCCAGAAAGGAATGTAGATCGAATTTAAGCACAGAAAGAAGAAAGGAAACAAGTATGTCGGATGTGAAAGGCAGGATGATTGAAATAGAAAGAGCGTACCTTGCCGAGCTGCTTCTCCTGCAACTTTTCCGCCTCGGTCTTCTTCGGCACTCTGGTTAAGCGGGCGTAGAATTTGTCTGCTAGGGTGGTCATCTGGATAGAAGATAATCAGGATTATGTGGCGTGGGTTTGGCAACGACAGCGACAATGTGTCGTTCAACTGGGTGTATCTGGGCGATGAATCAATGATAGTGTTGAGATCGGTGTGGATTTTGGTATCGACTTGGCTGGGATTCCAATGCAGAAGTCAGTGGGCGTCCATCCTCCTGTCACCTCTTGTTTCTGATTTGTCGTTCTCCGGTCGTCAGTTCAGCGTCAAGCGTCTTTGCTTAGATTGTGGTGGGAGAAAAGCAAGGATTCTGACCGAGCGGAACGTAAAACACGGCCGCACGGCAGGTGACTCGGGTACTGCCGAAGACGGAAAATCATATCAACGATCGTCACTGACTCACTGTGCACCACTGGAGACACGGGATGGGCATGGACGATCCAGAGAGGGAGATGCTGCAGACGAGGGACGTCAAATAGCTCCGTGATATCTGCGCCGCCTAAGGTCGCCTTTGCAATTGCCCGGTCAATGCTTTTGTTAACTCATCAATAATGTCAACTTTCATAGTCAAAAGAAGCATTTCATTGAGCAAGAAACCTCTCAGATTTAAGAAGTGGTAAGAAGGAGTTAGAAATGGAAAGTTGACTGAACTTGAGCACAATATGCAGGAAGTAGAATAGCAAAAAGCGCGCCCTGCCAAGCTTCTTCTTCTGCAACTTCTCCACGTCAAGCGCCTTCAGCACCATGTTTGAGAGAGCGTAGAGTGCAGCTGCGTCAGATGGAACTCCCTCGTAGTGAGTATGACTGTCATAGTCAGCGGTTGACAGGCCGGCGTGTTGGGAAGGTACGTGCATCCCAGTCTGATCCTAGCTGCATCCCAGTCCAACTTGTGCTCAGCTGTCCGGGTGAGTTCTGAGACATGAAAACAATAGAAATAGAAAGTGCATGCCCCATAAAAGCTCCAGAGATCGTCAGCAACTTCGTCGGCTGGGAATGGAGGAGAACGTCGGACGCGGACCGGTACCCCACAGTCCCTGAGCCTAGATGAGATTAAATCGCGTCGGAAATCATGACGCATGCCTTTTCGACATTGATATCCAGGGTCCAAGTGGCGCTCAAGCGCCAACGAGTCCAGAGCCTCCTTTCCGCGTTCAATTTCGTCAGGAATTGTATACGCAAACGTATTGTATATCCAGCTGCTAACAGGTCTCCCAGAGTGCGCTGAGGCTGGGAATCGTCGAAGAGTGATTCAGAGATCCGAGCGTGCGTGCGGAGGTCACAGCAGGAATCCAAATGCTCGCTCCTGCAGCGGTCCAGCCTCCACATGTGGCACGCCGGTCTTCGGATCAATCATACCGTGAACTGCGCCCTCGACCAACGTCAGCTCTGTCTTCACACCCGCCTTCTTCAACGCTTCGTAAGTAGTCAAGCTCTCCGCAGGGAGGATGAAAGGATCGGCGGCGCCGTGCCGGCAAGAATGAGCGGGCAACCTGACAATTTGGCAAGGAGCTCACCTTACGCCCGGCCCATGCTACGATCCCTAGCTAACTCAGCGCGTTCGAACTGCGCCGTTGCTGGCATGACTGTTTCTTGGGGGTGTCCAACCGGTTTTGAAAGTAAGCTCAAAGTGACTGCAAATTCACTGGCGAAAACTTACTTTTACCAGAATCCAAGTGCCCGCCGGCGAGGCAACGTTACGTCAAGGGTCAGACTCGGTCGGCTGTGCGCCAACAAAGTATGACCGGGAGCGGGAGCACTTTTCTGCTAACTCTCTTTCCCTGCCCCGTTCCCGACGAAAGTTTGCGCGTTTGTACTGTTTTGTTTCTGGCGTTCAAATGTTATGCGACCCTCCCTTTTTTGCGGTTGAATGTGAGTCCATAACACCGTGTACTCACCACAAAAAATTCGACCGCCGTCGCGAAGGATACTGAGGCTGCACTACGGCGCCGTGTCAGGCGGTGCCCCACTTTTTATCCTTACAGACCCGGCGTAAGCCACTTTTTTGAAAGCCTCCCAGGTAGGCCATTTGCACAGCCACCACCTTCTGCTTTGGGTTCGCTGCTCTAGCAGCCCGTTTGGGCAGGCTTGGGCGCACAATAATTCTCAATGCTAGCCTCTCAATGCATTTTAATTGATCTGCCTGAATAGGTAGATAGATGTTTCCACTCGATCGGGCGGGCTCACCTTGCTCAGGGCATATCCCGGTCCCGAAATGTGCGCACCCCGGCCTCTGAGTCAGAAATAATTTCTAGTTCCACCACCAGCCACCACAAGTCTCCAATCAACATGTAGGCTTGCGAGAAATGCAACCACGAGAGCGCCGGCAGCCATATACAGCTTTAGCTGTGTCGGAAGACCCTTGATATGTGGTCAGCACTTGCCTTCCGACCACGACTTGCTTATGCACTCGTGCGTTGCTCCTCCTCTCTCACAGCATCGACAAGCTCTGATTACTACGGTTACAACAGCGTTGCATTGTCTGTGCTGGTCGCCACAGCAACACGACGCGTAAGCCCCATCGACATGGGCATGTCTTGCCGGACAACGTCGACGCAAAGCTTTGGACGACCAAAACGACAACCACGACGGCGCAGCGGTTGAGACGGCAACACACTACCCTACTGATAGACAGGAAGTGGGCAGCGTGCGTTGATCGACGTTGGGCGCGCCGTCAGGGGGCGGGCGCTCGTCAGAGGTGCTGCACTCCACTTGCCTCTTCCATTCTAGATCGGATAGGCCAGCTTTGAATTCGAACTGGCGTATCCGTTTTCTTGCTGAACTATCTGTAGATCTCTATCTACGCACCGGGAAGGCCCTCAATGATGCACGGATCCATCCCCATCACCCATCCCCACACCTTACAGAGCTGCGCCTCTCAGCTTAAGCTCAACCCAAACGACATCCGACCTCGGTGATTGGCAGCGGTCACAAAATTGACTGGTCTTCATCCGGGCGTTTCCGTGCACGGTATGTGGGTCGTCCTGTTGGACTTCCCGCGCCGTAACAGAAAACTCAACGTCGTTCGGTTGTGTCGCTGCTCGGTCACCTCAGCATCAGAATCCTGCAATTCTATGTGACTGGGTTATTCTTCTGTGACTTGGCATCGTTCGGATGGGCCGTAATGAGCAGAGGATGTCCAAACATTCGTCGAGAACGGATACACGGACATCGGACCGAAATCCCAGAATACCGAGTTTTGGTGCGATCGACGGCGGCGCACGCACCAACGAAGGCGGCGGCGGCGGGCGAAGGTTGGGCGCTGGGACTGTATAGGCTAGCGCCCGAGCATATAGAAATTTATGTGATTAGATGCGTTTTGGCGTAGCGTAGAGATGGTATACATACCCTTACAATATAGTATACATCGAAAGACTTGCATGTTTCAATGATGCAAAGAAAAAAGATCCAAAAATACTGAGATTTATTCAAACATCTCAAGATACCTGTGAGACATGAATGCATGACCCGCAGAGTTTCAGACCTCCGCGATCTATAGATCGTCGCCGACGACGTCCACGATGTAAGCGAGGTCCAAATCCGGCATCAGCCGGACCATGATCGAAGGCATACACGTTCTGCTCCTTGGCTCTCGACCACGACCAAGACCAACGACCGTCTTCGCAAATCGCCTTGCGTTGCCGCCGCACCCTTCTCTCTTTCTTCAGGACGATATCCAGATCTTTCAAGACCCTTTCACGCCGTCTGCCCGCGTACAGGACCCCAGGAGTCGCGTAAGCCCCAGCCGGCGGGCAGCTCGAGGAAAACCGGCGCCGTCGACTCGGAAGTCGACGCCAAGTAGCGCGAGCCCCGTTGCATCCCGGCAGAGGGCTCTGCAAGGACGGCGGCGGATGGACAGGGCGATGCTCGTCTGCTGGCGAGCACGTCGCGCAGGTGGGTATCTTCCCCTTCATGACCTGCTTCGCAGCACCTATGGCTGCGAGATTATTCTCATCTGACTTGTATTGATCATTTTGTATCCAGCTACTCCACAATGTGCCTCGCCCGTCGCGCCCGCCCGCAGAACGGCCCAGCCGCAGCGCCACACAACCATCAAGCCACACAACGACCCCATATACGTCACGCCGTCGCCGCGCAATCGCCAAGCTGTCCGCCATCTGGAGATATGGGACGATAGGAGCAACAGGACGCCCCGCATAGCAAAGGTCGCGCAGTGACCACAACGACCCAGCTCGCATCGTCCCGATTCATCTCTCACGCCATTTACCGCCACTTCCTGACCCGCGTTGCACGCTTCCTCCTACTTTACCTCGCATCAACAATTCCATCCATAGTCCCCCGACGCCCTTTTGCTCACGTACCGCCAATCTCGTCGGGTCACCGGTCATTATGCTCGCCTCTGCTTTCCCCGCCTTTTCCGCTTTCCCCGCTCCTCCAGCCTTTCTGTGTTGGTCACCTACTGCCTGGAATAGGGCGATTCATGCACGGCTGAGCCCCCCCGTACATTTGTGCAGGGGGGATCGTCGGGCCTGATCTGATCATCCGAGGGCGGTGAGGTTGAAAGCGCAATGTGGAGGAGCGCGCCAAAAGGGGACTGGGTCGTCATTCGCGTTCAGGGTTTCACCAAGGGGGGGAACATTTTTCACGGGGGGGGGACGGGGCCGCTCGCGGGGGGAGGAGGCTGTCCGCTTGGGGGGGTGATCACTCCTTGAGGGGAAGAGGCTATCTCCCCCTGGGAGGTGACCATCTCGCAAATATCCGCGACGGGGTATTTGTGGCGTGGGTGGAGAGAAGAGTAATCAGGGAGACGGCGAGGAGGTGCACAGTCCCGCAACGGTTGTACGAATGCAGACGGGGATGCGGGGTAGGGCGTGACTGCGACCACCACCATCCTGGACGACCCGGACAGCAACGGCGGACGCGGACTTGGGTTGACGACTCGACGCCGGCCCCGATGAGGGATGGATTCTGGGCGGGTCTTGTCTGCATATGCAGTGCGCCGCTTGGACGCGGGCGCCCACATCAGGTGTGTGGTTCTTTGAATTACAGCTTAGATGCGTCAGTTTATTAGATGCGTCAGTTTATTAGATGCGTCAGTTTACACCTGGCGCATCACTTTGAACAACTTATTGATTGGTAGATCCAGATCGGCACCGGACCTGAACCTGCGCCCGGCGTGAACGCGCCCCCATACTCCCACCATCTGCGCCCATATCTCAACATCCGCACCCAACCCTTCCCATCCGCACCCATCTTCCTTCCACATTGCGACGCCCCGCCCTTGAAAACTGCGCCGCCTGTAAGGGTACTTATCGGCGGCGCAGTTTTTATCCGCGAGCCGTCCAAAAATCCCGACGGCAGTGCATCGCCCAAGCACGCCGTTGCAGTTGGATCCATTTCATCACAGCTGGCCACGCAGAACTATCGCCGCAGAAAAACATCGAGACGTACTGATACAGCAAGAAATTGCAAGAAAGTCTACAAATACATCAACATACTTGAATCAAATGGCCCAGTCAACTCTGTCCCGCTCCATCCCCCCCACTGCCCCGACGTCGGCGCTGCGGCGCCCGCCTGTCATCAGACTCACTTTCCTCCAGCTCGTCAGACTCGCTATCTTCCTCATTGCCATCATCGCCGTCCTCGCGAGCTGCTCCACGCTTCCTTGCGCGATACCCGGCCGCCCACTGATTCTCCCTCACGCGATACCTGGCATATTCGTTCGGGTTTTCCCTCAGCTTCGCACGCCGAGCGGCCATGCTCGCGGCTGACTCTTGACGGCGCCGCGCCGCGTACTCCGCCGTGCCACCCGCCGTTCGCGGCCGTCCTCGACCGCGCTTGGTCGTACCACCGCGCTTACTTGTACCCGTGGATGGCGCAGCAGACGCCTTGGCTGTCTTTGACGCGGGTGTTCTCGCTTGAGCGGATCGGGTTGTGCGTGGGCGCGGAGAGACAGGCGCAGGATCTGGAGGTGCTGAAGCAGGAGGAGGTGGGGCCGGGGCGCGACGCTGGCGACTAGCAGGTCCCCAGCCTGTGTTGGCTGGCCGAGGTCTTGGGGCCGGCGTACGGGTGTCCGAGTTGGCGGACAATGTGGGAATGGTCGGCGGACGATCGTGCCAACGACGAAGACGACGAAGGGGGCGAGGAGCTGGTGATGATGACGTACGCGGTATGGGGAAGTGGTTGGCTGGGGTAGGCGGTGTTCGCGATTGCATGCGCGTCTCAGTCGCCGAGGCCCTGCTCGAGTCGGTCTCGAAAAACAGAGGCGAGCCGCATGGAATGGGAGAGAGGGATACGGCTGCGGGGAGGTGTGCAGAGGGCGCGGTGTGTGGCGTGCCTTCGTCTATCTCGGAGGCTTCCTGCGAGTACGAGGGAGGCGGTGTCGAGGAAGCTTGACGCGCAGCACCTGCAGCGTGCGCCCTGGTCATGGTTGTGAGCAAAGATGGGACCTGATGGGACTTGATCGCGATCAAGCCCCAGAAGCTTCCCCGGGTCGTCCACCTCCAATTCTTACATAATCTGAGCGCCTTTTTGGGAAACTTAAAGAATACAACTTCCTCTCATTGTTTGACTGTATTATACACTATTCAACCATGAAACTTGGATTTTCTGAACGAGTACAAGATGTTAGAATGAAAGTCGGACCGGGTATTGAACCGATTGATACTATGACGCGTGAGAAGGCAGCGGCCGGGATAGAACATGGCATTACTCATACCTCTCTTCCACATTGTTGGCGCTGCTCCTCCCATCAAATTGAAGCATTGCTCGCGACTCAAACAATTCTCAGCCAGTTCAAAAGAGCCGCCGCCTTCGCACATCAACGTTGCCAGAAACCTGCCATCACTGGACCGAACCTGGTATCGGAGCCCGTCAAGGAAATCATCAATCATCGCAATCCCTGCTTCCAGCCGTTCACGGACAGCACCTTCCTCCGTCAACCTCATCAACTCACTATCATCCAAGCCTGACTGCTAGGCCACAACACAATCATATTTTGCAGTGTCTGCCACAGTCAGTGACGACTCCAAAGGGATGTTGAAGGTGGGAAATGGTGCATTCTCAGATGTTTGCAGATGAGGATACATCTCCAATGGGCGGGATCCGGCTTGTATTTTGGGTCGATCGGCAGTGGAATCTCTTGCGTTTTCAAGGTCCGGCACTCCGCCTTGAACGCTTTGCGCCATGAAGACAGCTCGCGATATGGCGCCCTTGGTGCCATGAGGATCTCCAGCTTCCGATGGTATGATGGCGCCAGCTCGGTGATGATAATTCAGAGGAGAAGATCAAGTCTGGGTTTGTGAAAATGATGTAGGAAGTCCTTCTTGATTTGTTGCCAACTGAAGAGAATGGGTGAGTCCCTGCACATTGTGAACAAGGAACACGCTACTTACTGAGCTTCCATGATTATTGTAATCTTCAATCTCGGGATCTCAGAATGTACGCTCCTAGCCCAAAGGCTCCAACGCTTTGGACGATACCAGTTCTCCCACAGGTACGCCCATACCTCTCGAAGATTGTGCTTGACGCTGAACTGATACATTTGCTTCACAGCCCATTCCCGGATTCCCCGGATCAGTGGGTGCGCAATATGATGTTGTTCATCATATTGATTATAGGATCCCAAAACTCAAGCGCACAGAAGGTTCGCTTTTCGTGAGCTTCCAAATTAACGGCAGCTAACTCCTCTTTGGGTCGACCCGATCCGAAAGTGATCCTCACGTCGGCAGCCTCCAGTGGGTGCAAGGCGCTGAGATATAACGGAATAGCCATCGTTTGTCATGATCAGTATGTTGGGCATAGGGCGTCGCTGAGCAAGGCGGCGAGAGGAGCGGCGAATTCAAATAGTCAAATCACATATATAGTCCGGAGGATAGCGGCTTAGGATGAAGACTATTGTGTACCCTTCAGTTGCAAATTTGAGCATGCATTCCCGAGGGACATTGTCATCCCTAGCACGGGCCCATGGCGACAAGACCTTACCCACTCTTGCCCAGTCACTTCTAGAGAGAATCAACATGATCAAGCTCTGTTCTACTTGTCTCTCTTATTATTTGCCAATCTCATGTGATAGACTGGCTCACTGGAGAACGGACCAACTGCTAAGCGGTTCAACTGCGTTTAGCATATGCTAGATGCTGGCAATGACTCCAATGAATGCATACTCAGCTTGGATGATGGAGTTTTTCCAAAATTGTTGAGACGGAGGGTTTGTGGACTTCTCCACACACGTCCATGGATGCAGATGTTGGAACCCTCCATGACTGGCAGAGCAAGCACTCAGCGCTGAGTGCTGAGCAATGAGCTGATGATGGACTGCTCAGCACCCGCTGACATGAGTTAACATTAATCAAATTTCAGCTCCCTTCTGATGCTAGCCTGATGTTACCTCTACTATTCAAGGCAGACTGGCATTGTATAATCAGTTTTGAGCCTGTCTGCAGTTCACTTTGCCATGAGTTTACAAAAATATCATGTACACATATCAGCGCCCGCTCAAGATGAGTTAACATCAATCAAGCTTTTGTTGCAACATCTTTGTCCAGGCCTTCTAGCCAGCTCAGTTGAATGTCCTTCTTGAGATTGACAGAACTTAGCCCTCTGAGCCGGCTCTCTTTCTGCCTTAACCAACTTTTTCTTATATTGACTTGCTAAAAAGGGAGGGAGAAGTCTCAACAAAGTTCAACTGTCTCAGTCGTTATGTCTTCGTGATCATCTTCTTCACAGGAACAATGGTGTCAATCTGTCCTGTCACTGCTCCGAGCCCAATGCTGAGCTCTGCGTTGCAGAGGGGATTGTTCATGAGCTGAGCTAGACATAGAATTCAGACAGGACAGGGATCCTTATCTTTTAGCGGAGTCCACCTCAGAACTCAGATAATAATGCCTGAATCTCAAGGTCAGTGAGCAGCTTCCAGCATTATTTCTAAACAGCAGTCTAGTCCGAAAAAGCTTTTTACCATTTATGTTGCTCACGTCCAAAGGTGGGCAAAGCCCTGGAAGTGTCAGATGCATGGCAGTATTTTGAGATTATTGCTGACCATGCAGGGCCCAACAAGTACCCAATAAGTGCCCGTTGAGTGCCTCAGATTTGCCCAATGAATGTCCTCTGAATGCCCTATAAGCGCCCTATAAGCGCCCTATAAGCGCCCGTCTTGGTAAAAGATGGTTTTACACCAAGGTAAAACAAAGGCTTTGACAAAATATTTGATATACGTAAAAGGTAATAAAACTCAAAGGGAAAAGAATTTGAAAAATGCCATATTTAGTAAGAAGAATTCCCTTTGTGAATTATTGCCTTTTTCATTTGAAAAAGTCCAAATTTAGATAATGTAAAAAATTTCCTTTTTCAGAATATGTTACTCTATCAATATGATTAGAAAAAGACTTAATATTACATATCGTTCAGCTATGGAGAAATTTTATCTTTTTCATAGGGCAATTGCTTTGTAAAATTCAACCTTTTTCATAATGATTTTCAATTAGTTTT
>JAHLMI010000023.1:0-105852 GCA_019915075.1 Strobilurus stephanocystis
CCCCCTAACCCTAACCCCCTAACCCTAACCCTAACCCCCTAACCCTAACCCTAACCCCCCTAACCCTAACCCCCCCCTAACCCTAACCCTAAACCCCCTAACCTAACCCTAACCCCCTAACCCCCTAACCCCTAACCCTAACCCCCTAACCCTAACCCCCTAACCCTACCCCCCTACGTTATATGGGACCGAGGGTCTTGAGAGGGCGTCCTCGGCTTTACGACGTTTGGCCGAGGGAGACGCGGCATCAGGGCCGTGAGCGTCGGGGTGAGCGCGTTTCTTGCGGAAGCCTGTGAGTGAAGAGGGACGGTCTGGTCCAGTGATCAGCGAAGAGGCATTTACAGCGGCGGCGTGGTCGAGGAAGGCTTTGCATGGCGGGATCGCGGCTGTGATCATGAGATTCAGTGACGGTGTCCTGGTCCCGAATCAACGCAACGGCGGCGAGGTCGGCGCGTAGTTAGTACGTCTGTGCATGGGAACATACGTTATTCGGGTCGTCGCAGTCGGTGGTGGCGCTGGGGTGAGGGGTCAGTGTGCGGCAAGAGTACGCGATGCGGGCGCTCACCTTCGGGTACCAGAAAGCCCATCAACAAGGCGCGTCAACGCTCGACGAGTGAGCGCAACCATGGTCGGAGAAGAGTTGCACGGTAGCTGCAGCGAGTTGCTTTGGGCGCGGTGAGCAGCCCGTGGGATCTGACGGGCGTGAATACCTAGCCCTGACGACGTCTGCCGCCAGTGCTCTCGCCAAGATCTGAGGGAAGAAGTGACGGGCGTCACGCACCTTTATACGAGCTCGAACGTCAACAGCCTTCAACAACGCGTCGTGTGTGATGGGGGGAGTAAACGAATACTAACAGAGGAAATTGAATGACTCTGGGAACTCGGGAGCCATTGACTCTATGTAAACGCGTTCACGTGCGTTCTTGATATCGCCGTGGGCCTAGGCCGCCAACATGCATGCCTTAACGGCAACAACGGCGACGCTGTCGAACACTCATCTTTCTGGAACCGCATATATATCTGCCGCTTTTCAGCACCATCAACTGGGAGATGGTTTTAAAGGCAAGACGGGCGACCCGAAGCAGGAGACAAAATTATGGCTTACGGAACTTTTTGCGAACATAACAACGCCCACCGTCTTCACCGAACGCGCCAAGGGCACTTAGAAGGGTCTAGGCTACGGCGAAATCATTGTTCGTGACGAGAGTAGGTCAAGCATGGCCCTTCGTGTTCCTCTCTAAGGATGCCAAAGAACGGGACAAAGAGAAGGGAATGAACTCGTTCCTTTTGGTTGTCGTCTCCTGCTTTCTTCGCTCACTGTAGACGTTACAAAGGTGCATGTTCCAAGGTCGAGCGTCATCTAGCTCATGTTGGAAAGGCATCACCTTTGATTCGGGAGGAAGCAGCTGGAATCCTTCAGCGGCCATGAGGATTATGCACGGTGATACGGGTACGCTAGTCTCGTCCCTACGAAAGCACAATCAATTAACCATAACTCTTCTCTAGGCCGCGCTACCACAGTTGTTGGATCCACATTTGCCATCGCGAAAGCTGAAGCTCCCCGTTTTGAAACCAGCTTCCATCAACGCCATCGGGACATTCTGTCTGTGCCCCAAAAAAACAGTGAGATTACCTGTCTCGCAAAGGAT
The DNA here is from genome assembly GCA_019915075.1 of Strobilurus stephanocystis. NCBI lineage: Eukaryota > Fungi > Basidiomycota > Agaricomycetes > Agaricales > Physalacriaceae > Strobilurus > Strobilurus stephanocystis. The sequence goes on from JAHLMI010000023.1 coordinate 1,650, forward strand.
AGAGACTAACAAACACCCTACTGGGTAAAACTTAGCTGATAGATGGACCGACATACATGAAGAAGATGGAACGGCTTGTGATATGCCGTTGACAAGACCGTGAAGGCGACATCTTCATATTCGCACACCTGGCAGGCATGCGATGGGCCCCGACATGCCCCCACAGGCAGACCCTGAGCCTGTCGATCGTACCTTGGACTGAAATTTGGGCGCACACGTGTAGACAGCCTGTTATTTGTGAATCCTACCTGCCACGATGAGAACGCGGTTGCAGAATTTTCGAGTGCGCATCGATTCAGAGGGTGCTCCGGTAAGCCATACACTTCTACAAAGGCGGTGGTGATCTGACACAAGAACCCAGTGTCGATTCTTCCTAGTCGCCGGCAACGAAATACGATGGCTGACGGAATTGCTGAGGCGCGACCTGGGATGGCGATCGAAGCTCAGAGAGGTGGAGCTTCATGTTCAGATGAAAACACCGCACCCAGACTTGAAGGCTCTCCTCTGCTTCTTGCTCACGCAACTATCTGAATTGCAGGATTTATCGTTGCATCTCCCCGCAGGAATCATGCTCTCATCCTCCACGTTTCCATGCCATAGGCTGAGCCATCTCACGTCGCTGAGAACCAGTGTCGAACACGCCTCGCTAGTTGCCCTTCTCAAACAACCGGATTGTCGGTTGACCTCGGTCGTTATTGGTCGCTGCGCCTTGCGTCGACAGGCGGTGTGTCCACTACACGTTTTCTCCGATGCGAGAAAGCCCAGTAGCAACGATCTCCGCGTCTTTGTTGAAGGACCTATGTCATGTGCACCGCACTTGGTTCCATATAACCAGGTTGCGACTGTGTATCTACACAACACCAGTGATCGGGATATCGCTCCAGCTAGCCAGCTTCTGGCGCGATCCGCATCCTCTATTCACCGTCTCCACCTGCAGATCTCCAGCCACAGTACTCCTAGGATGTTGGCACCTTTCGCAGGACAATTACTTCACCTTCGCCAGATTGTGTTGCGCGAAAGTGTTGAGGTAGTGTAACACCTCCGAGAAATGAAGCCTACTTACTCAAATCTGGCTCAGCTTTTACAGACGGTCAGAATCCCGAGTCAGCCGTGGATGGATAACGCATCTTGGGCCCGCGAGATTGCGGCGTTCCCTGAGCTAGTGGAAATGCGAATAGAAATGCTGAGCGCTCGAGCGCAATCGATACTGGGGTCGGTGAGGGAGTTGAGGAATTTGGCACAGCGTTGGGCAATAGCGTCCCAGTTTCAAAGGCTGGATTTTGTTTGGAAAGATGATATAGTGCTCTTTCGACGTCACTACAACAGCTTAGAAGTGTACATAGTCTGAGTTCATCCAATCGGCGATTGACTCCATACATGGCTCATGACACAGTTGAGAGCGACCACGTTCCAATGCTACGTATACTGCTACACAGTCCAAGCGCAAGCAAAGCTACAAATGTTTGAACAGTACCACATTACTGGAGCTCTCGGGAAATATAGGCTCCTGCCACACCCGAGACGAGAAAGGTGAGCTATCACTACCACTGCCACCTCCTACCCATTGAAAACCCTGTTTGGTTTTCCGCCGCTGCATAGTCACAGTGCGCCCAGAAGTAGTATCCCAATCGCAGGTACTCACGGCAGAGAAGCAGTCACTAACCGCATGATTCAGGTGAATCAATCGTAAGGAGCTGGGAGCAATCCACGCCGCATAGAAGAGCTCCATCTCACGCCATCCGTATTCTGTTCGAGGGTATTCCTTGGCATCCTCCACCTCGGCGTCCGAATCCTCAGATGATTCCCCTCCTTCCGATTCTTCACTACCGTCACTATCTTCTGAGTTCCGAGGGCTCAGAGCATAGTAAGCCACAGGGGATTGGCAGTCCTCTTCCCCAACCTCCTCGTCTTCATTTCCATTCTCATCCCACTCGTTGTGCAGTTCTTCAGCGTCCTGAGATGATTTCCAGCAGATAGGAGCGAAAAAAGATATGGCCAGCTCTGAAAGCGCCGGAGGGGCCGTAAGAGCACGTCTGAACCTATTGGATCGAAAATAATCAATCATAAAGCCCTACTGAACAATAAGTGAATGGTTAGTGAGTATCTGGATAACTTGCCTGGCCGCAATCACCGTCTTGACAAAGTCGCAGGCAAACCAACTCAGGGGCGTTCCGTAAGGCCTTTATCAACTCTTCCAGCAGTTCGAAAGTTTTCTTCTGCCCAGGCTCACGGTAGCGGAATGTAATGTCCCTCAGAGAATGGTGGCCTTGGTGGAACCAGGACAGCAGGCGAGAACGGGTGGAAGGGGGGCAGTCCAAGCTGTATGCTCCCGGTGTCGAGTCTTGAACGTCTTCGAGGGCAGTGGCTATACTCAGATCAAGTACGTGCATCGAGGAAGTATGGTAGACCCAGAGTTCACGATAAGGCTTGAATTTCTGTGTTGACAGATTTGTTACAGCAGGGAAAGTCTAGAAATTTGGAGGTGAATGAGACTGGAGTCTGGCAGAGGCCACAACTCACTTGCACAGACCCTCGTTGCAAAATGGCTGCCGCCACATAAGCCATTGGTGACTCCTTCTCAGTTCCTGACACAACGTCTCTGAAACGCGTCCCGCCCGTGCCGTCTTGAGCAAAGCGCCGGTCGTTCATGCTCTCCAGCGTCTGCAGTTGGATTTCCAAAGACAGATCCAAGACCCGCCCTACAAGGGCCGCCGTACGTTCCAGAAGCGGCGTACATTCCAGAGGCTGCATTGCAGCAGGGGAGGCCATGAGGGGAAGAGACAACAGCAGATCAAGGCTGAGCTCTGCCTCAATGAGCGTCGAGCGGAGGCGGAATACGGGCGCTGTCGGCTCTGGTCGCGTACAGATGGCGTGTAAAGAGGCGCGGAGGCGTTTGGACCTCTTGGCAGTGATGAAGAGAGAAGGGGGCAGAGGAGGGGCAGATCGGGCGCGGCGACGGTGGAAGGAACTCTTAGCGACCGTGCACGTGACGGATGCTGGGATATGCCGTCGGCGTCGTCCGAGTCTTGTTTCATAGTCTGGGTTGCATAACGACCTCTCTCATCTCTTTCGTCGCGAACTTAGTCGCTCTCCTCATGCCACGAGCGTCAAAAAAACGCGAAGACGGGATAACGTACCTTGGCTGGCGCAGAAACGACGGCGCTCTGCGTGTGTCAACGCATGTGTCCTTTGCGGCCTATCGCCCTCTAACCCTTTACTCCGCACGGATCATCCCAACCGAGAATGGAACAACGATCATTGACTTGACGCGCAGTCGCAAAGAACAGCGAAACAAGTGCGTCGTCTGTCACCTCTATGTAAATCTAATTGTATGTATGCAACAAACAGCCGTCCCCCACAGATTTCGGCCGTTCCGCGGGAAAAGAGGACCGACACAAATACGGTGTCGAATCCACGCAGCAGGTGAGCCTTTCTTCCTAGACCAGACCATTGTTTTGACCGTTCACAGTGATATCTGCGTCGACTTAACGAGAGCCGAGCCGAATCCTGCCACACCCGACGAATGGTAAGACCCTTGCTCACTATCGACCGAGATACGCTCAATTCGAATACAGTGTTGTCCCATGCGCGCCTCTCATAGACCTAACGGAAATCGATAATCTGTTGTAGTAGCGGCCTAATACATCGTGCGTTATCACAGCAGAAGACACGCCCTCTTGACTCGTCCGAGGATTCTGGTCCTGAATCTCAAGCCTCAGACTCTTAGCTGACTCAGACTTTGCAGAGTCCGACGATGAGGAACTCATGCTCAGCGTTACCGATCAGTATTCCGTCGCCACTTTGCGCGGTAGAGCTAGCGCCGCATCTTCTTCGTCTTCCTTCCTCCGTGCAATTATCTCCTGCCGCACTGCGCGCTGCTGCCGCTGATCGCCGCATCACTTGCGCCAACAAGACGGTAGATGTGGCCTGCTCTGCCCAGTTCTCCAACCCAATGATGACCCAGGATGCGTCAATGACCGACCAGTCCCAGTTCGCTCTCAGCGCTGATTTCAGCAGAACCCACCCTATCGAACATGTTGGCCAACCGGGACACTAGCGCCGAGATGAACTACGACCTACGCAACAAGGATCCGAAGGAGACACGAGAGCTCGGCCAGGGTAACGGCGGCAGCGTCGAATTGGTCGAGCATATGCCGACCGGCGCGATCATGGCGAACAAGGTATGTTGCAACAGCCGCGTACGATGTGCTTAGGTCTGATTGCCGCTCTACAGATCGTTCTCATTGACTCCAGGCCCGCCGTGCGCCAGCAGATCCTGTGCGAGCGGCAGATCAGTCACAACTGCCACTCGAAATACATCTTCTTCTTCTACGGCACCTTCCTGTCCGACCCGAACATCTGACCTGCCTACACTATTTGTAGACCTTTACTGTCAGGGAATGATTTCGTGAGTAAGTAGTACCCTGCCTCACTTCGCCAGCCTCCGGCTGTGCCTACTCCGAATAAGACTCTCGTGGAAGTCGTGTCGAAGCATCGAACTGGCTGCACACGAAGATCGAAAACATATACGCAGCACGAGAGCGATGTTGTTCGCAATAAACTCAACGTTGTCTGTGAGAAATGCTACTGTGCACGCGAGACGGTGTTTTCAGCGATCCAGCAAAGGTCGATCATGTATGATCTCAGGTTGACCATTTGGATGTCGATATTGCGGTCGTCTCGTGTCGCATGACCTCGAATTTTTGGGCGTTATCGCAGGCTTCAGGATGTTATAATGCTCTATACGTTCATTCGGTCATTGTACAGCTACTTTGTGCTTCCTACAACTCGTGGTCCATCACCAATGTTGCCATGTCAGACGCGCTAATTTGAACTCTATCTCCAACCCCCACAGCCTCGGGTCCCTTGAGATCGTGTTGCGAAAGTGCTCAATGCAGCGCGGGGGGTCTTTTGGTAGATACGACACCTCAAAGCATACCTCCTGCAGTTTCTCTGCCCCCCAGACGCGGTTGCGCAGCTCATACAGCATATCTGCGATCAATCCCGCGCTCCCCATGCCGCACATGCATTCCCAATCTCCCGATAGAAGTGGATCACATTTCAGGCCGTGCGCGAAGTGCAAATGCAGCCGTGTAAGGCCACGAAAGATAATTGGGCGCTCAGAGCACCAGAAAGCCCATCGATTAGCAGCGGTGTTGGGAGTGAGAATAGATAAAGCGAGGAAGATGTTGCGAGGACTGAAACTCTGGGAGTCCAGAGCAAATAGAGTGATGGGAAGGCGCCCTAGGGTGGCAAAAACATGGTTGAGAAGATCCGCGGGATATCTCGCTTCATGCGGGAAGACCAGCGTCAGCTGGGATTTGAGAGTGGAGCTCTCAAGAAGCTGTCGACCGTGAAGTAGCGTTGACAGTCCGTGAACGCCCCTTTCATCCTGCCAGCAACGGCGATGCTCAGGGAGTGCACGCAAATCTCCCGGGTGAGCCAACGGGAATTCAAATATACATGGAAGGGGACACGAGCGATTCACAGCCTGCAGCAACATGGCGTCGAGCAGGGCATAGTGGACTTTGTCCGGCAAATTCTGGGGCAGATAGGGTAGGATTGAAAATGACCTCCAGTAGGAGGGATGCTCGAGGATTTCCCGCCAACGACGACAAACCCACGACAAATGCCATGGACCAAAGGGAAGAGGGTAGGCTATCGGAGGTGGCGAGGGACCGATGGAGAGGCGGAGGATGTAGCTGAGGACATCGCAGGGAAGCATGTCAATATGCGTGATTACAAGACGTGCATGGTCTGCATGATATCCTTGCGCGAGTGCGAGCTCTGATTCTGCGGCGAATGTGGCGGCACATAGAAGGGTCAGGACGTTCTCCTGAAGCTGGGTCGGTAATTCGGACGACTCAACGGCGCATGCGACCATCGAACACAACGTTTCCAGGACTACTTCCAGCTTGTACACATCTGTCGCGATAGCCTCGACGTAACGTCTAAACCCATCTCGGAGGTTATCATGTCCTGTGGCATTCAGATAGACTACGCCACTGAGACAAGCGGCGTAGGGAGAGGCCTGGTGATGGAAATACCTGACAGACATGCCGGGAGTAGATTGTGTTGGTCGATGTACCGGAACTGCGTGCTCCTCTTATACAGGCATCTGATAATCGGCATCACATCAGTCCCAGGTCGGAAATTGCGCATCTAGAGTACGAATTCGAATGACTCATCACTTCCAAGGAGTGATGCAAGAGCGAGTGTACGAGATAAGACTAGTCATGTTGGCGCGCCAAGGTCCTCAATTGACCTTGCAGGCAGTGTCATGCACTGATGCAGTCTCGACCTCAACATGAACCCCTTTTAGTAAGCCAAGACGGAGAGGTACTACCGTGAAAATGCGCGACGGCGCAAACGCTTGTGTGACACAGTTTGATGCACCACTTCCATGATGGTGATGTCGTGAGGGTTAAAATGATGTTCTTCGACCCGAAGGTCTCACGACAAGTGTGTTGATGCAGCTTACTGTAGATATTGTCCACATCCCGCTAGGAAGTCCAGTGTCATATGTCGAACAGTACTCACATCGTTAACGATTCGCCAGCGCGGCGAAAAACAAAAGCTAGCGAGGAGACTCAGACAAGGACCATATACCGTCATCTACCTACCTATCAGTGATAGCTCCGATGCACGCTGCTGAGTAGCGATGGCAAATACACCCACATTGCCGCTGATGAGGATCAAGTGAGAGCCGTTATACGTGATGCCTTCCAGCGTCGATTGTCGTTATGGCCGTAGCCCCAACGGCGGTATTCTCTGAACAGAGTAGTAGATATCGGTGAATGTCAAACAACAAAACCTTACGAGCAATTGGTCCACTGACTCCAGGCAAGTCATCATAGCAGCGCAGCAGACCAGTGGACGGCGGCATCGGAGCGCAGATCGAGTGAAAACGGTTGGGGGTATCGCAAACAACAACGAGAAGGTATCGAGTCCATTGACGTTTTGAGCTCGGGACAGCTTGTTATGGCGTGGCGCATCCGGTGTTGCTAGGTGAAACCTGTCAGCCAATACTGAGATTCGGTACATCGTCCAGGGCTCACCTGGAGATGCAAATACTCATATCGTATCCAGCACAAGAGCATCGCAACCCATCAGTTACTGGGGGGTTAGACGCGGCGAAACAAAAAGAGACGGCCAAAGCGTGGCGAGGAAGTCACGGCCCTAAGCTAGGTTTGCTGCATGTCTTTGCAGGACGGACTGTAGACGCTGCTCTTGTATTTTGTCGAAGGTATTGGTTCAGTTGCCGGACCGTCCGGGCAGGGAGAATGAATGAGATGTTGGGAACTATCCTGTCGGCGTTGCGGAGGATTGGGCGCCGAAGGCGCAACAGCCTAGTGGGACAACATCTATCGGTCCGTTTGGAAGCGAACTCGGGCGTATACGCGACTCTGTTACCGAAGTCAGTATGATCATGAAGGGAACGAACCTTGATCGTCTGAAGGCAACACAGTACCCGATCACCACCAGGATAGATGGAACGTCATCGCAGAAGATGGAGCTTGCACCAGCAAAACTTTGTGCGCTGACTGACGCGACAGCTCATATCATGAGTAGGCCGATATCATAGCGTGATGAAAACAGATGCCTATGAAAAGGTTGATTCCAGCGGTATATAGAAAGGAAAGAGATGAAGTGAGCTGTACAGTATTGCTTGGGGCGAAGCTTTGGCCACCTGGTCTTTAAATACGCTGCAACCATGGATGAAAAGGCCGAGAGCGGATCGCGCTGAAGATACCAGTCGGATCAGTAGCTTCACTACACAGGTAGCCCATTTGCGACGTCGGCCGCTGTTCGAATGTAAGCTCATAGTCGATTCGGGGTGGTTAAGGTGGTGGACAAAGGTGATCGGGCGTGCTCGATTCGTGCGCGACGGTCCGAATGCCTAATGTTGATCATGAGGTCCACCTCCTGGCTACCGCCTCAATAGCTTCTTTGCTGCGTGCGTCAATGACGGTGCCAGTGAGTGCCCTTGAACATGTTTCTGTTCAGAGCCCAGAGTTGATTGTCTCAAAAGAAGCGGGGCATTGGTCTTCCTTTCGGCGTGCATGCCTACAATGCAAAGCAGACGGCGGGCAGACCACCAAGCAGAAGCTCGGTACCTACGTCTTAAGGCAGTGCCTTCTATACGCGCACTGCCGCTCTAATTTCCGGTAATTACCACCACCCAAAGATATGTAACTCCGACGCATCCATTTTGAGGTATTCGCACAGTGTATTGTTGCTTGTTGCATGACCTCAAAGAACTTCCTTCGACAACTTGGAGATGAGATCTTGAGATCTTGGTGACAAGACGTGGTGGCGCATTGACTCAGGGTGGAAGCTGTTCGGGCCGTTTGGCGATATCTGGTACTGACGACGGGAATATATCGTGCTGGAGACCGTGTAGTGACAATTGCAATGTGGAGGTTGTTCCTTTTCAGTCATGATATTGATTCAGGCTCAGTTGTGTAGTTCAATTCTGTGGCTCTGCTTCCGCTCCCGAGCCTGACTGCTTGCTTGTAAGGGTCGCAGCAAATGTCCTATAATGATACCCGACAGATTTGCTGCCGGCGCCATCAGGGCCTGATTCAGAGTACTGAGTGCTTTGAGGTCTGGCAGTTCACACGCTCTATGTTCCCCTCCCGCAACCAAGCCCCTCACGCCTTAGCTCAGACGTGAAGCTGCCAATGCAATCTGAATAGTGATTAGTACGGCAATCATTCTGAATGTAGATGAGCACTTACAAGTCTTACCAGCGGAGCGGTGATCGGCTTCAATGGGACGGGCAATGTGCCCTAGACTACTCATCCCACAGCGCGAAGAATCCCTGTGCTACTACCAACTGTAACCTGGTCTTTGAGAGTCGAAAGGAATACCGATTGACCCTGTTTGTGTGTATCTGTGTGGGTCCAGTTCGCCGACAAGAGATTTGTTAGGACTTACTGAACGCATCTGTAGATCCAGACTGCCATAAAACAACATATTTCTGCCCGGCTACGTTCTGAACTGCTATGTATTGCCCTGACAGCTCATCTTCTTCCTATACCACAGCTTCGTCCTGGCATATCGGCCTGGCTGAACAATCGGGGCACACAACAACCTGCGACGACCGAGCGCTTCAAGCGCCATATCCCGAGTCAGCTACGAGAGAGCCGGACCTTGTATCACCCACTCCCATCTTTGCGTATTCCCGCATCTCTCCCCTCTGTCTGACATCACCCACTCCCTCTCCGGATCTACCAGCCTATCATTCACAGACTATGGATGCGCCTGAGCTTTTGAAGGCTACATCTGCTCGGTCATCGCCGAGCTGCTTTACCTGTCCTTTGAACGGCACACCCGACATGTCGTCAGTTATGGGATACATGCCTCTCCCGCTACCTTTGCAAGAGAAGTACAGTGACTACAACGCCGACATGTCCATGGCCACGCCCGTCATCCTAACACGTTTTCATCGATACGCCAGCACGAACTCGTACGCGTCGTATGACTCTCCTCATTCTTTCCTAGCACCTACGTCTCTTTCTTCTACCTCTGCACCACAAGTCTCCATGCGTCTTTCAATGACCTCCAATGGAACAGACGTGAACGTGCAATACCCACCTGTACATGACCTCGACTGTCTGCCCATGCAATCCCCGATCTCCCGCCCTGCGTTGGATTATGCTAGGCTCGAGTCACGGAGGCCGGTCCTACAATCACAACGAGGCATCGACGACTTCGGTGTGGCCAAGAAGAAACCCAAGATGCACCGGTGCGAGATTTGCGGCCACGATTTCCCTCGGTAGGTCTTTCTATCTGTCGGACCTTCTTAATCCTCACTCTATGTAGGCCTAGCAACTTGACTACCCACATGAACAGCCACAATAATATCAGGCGTATGTATTCACTTAATCGCATGTTGTCTAGTATGGCGTTGACCACATGAATTACAGCGTTCCCTTGCATCTTCCCCGGATGCACCAAGACGTTCGGGGTACGCTCCAACGCAAAACGACACCTCCGCACGCACGGCATCAACGCACAGACGCCCAAGTCCAAGTCCAAGTCCAAGTCCGCCTTGTCGAATCCACCAACTGATGACAGTGATCAAGACAGCAGTGTAACTTGGTCTAACGAGTACTATGCCTCTTCTTCACCCGAGTCGCTATCCCGTGAAGCGTCATCTCACCCGCGTTCTTGGCCTGGAGCCAATGTGAATATCCCCTACTGCGCCGACCTCTACCAACTCCCCGCCGAACCCGTATTATCCTCCGAATACACCTCCCCAATGAGCTCGGCGACGGCAGTGCCAGTGAAGATTGGCAATTGTGACTCGCGGAGTGGTCTCTTTACCAGGCCTCCGCTCACCTCAGTGCCCACTTCTATCGCCAGACTCGGAGTCAAAGGTGAGAGTTTCCTGCGCTCCGTCGCTTATTGTTGTCTCATATTCGATAGAATGTCTCTCCACTACCTGGCCCCTCAGTGCTGATAGACTCTCACTTGGGATTTCTTGCGACGACTGACCGAATGTCGTACTTCTTTTGTGCATTGTGTACACATGACCCTTATCATTGGCCCCATACTGAGTATGATATCGTAGAAACCAAGCCTACTTCCCATACATCCATTGAATCTGTACTACCGTAAACCATATATTTCTGAATTCATCCGATATACAACAACAATATATGATCTTGAATGGCCTGTAGTCAAGTAGAGCTAAATAGCATCAAAGAGAACGATATCGGCATGTTTCACGTCAAAGTTCGGTGAATCGGAGGTATCAGGAGCGAAAGGCGGCTGAGAACGCACAGTACTAGTGCTGACGCCCAGTGAGAACCCCTTCCCGACACAGCTGGAGATGATCGCGTTGATACGTGCGCCTTGAACATCTTGGTTGTACGCGACGGAGAAAAGCTGGACGCCGTGAAACCCATCTACTCAAGCGGATGGCGATAGGGCCCATATCTGTCCATCGACCTCTTCCAGAGTCGAGTTTCCTTCAACTCATCACGCTCTTCGTCTGTCATCGCACCCGGCTGGCCAGCTCTACTTTTCCCCCGGGCTCTTCTTTTCTTCCGTCCTGTCAAATGCTGCTCTTCCTCTCGTGCTATCTCGCGGCGTTTTCTCGAGTTTGTCAGTGTCTTTTGTGTGGCACGTTCAGCTTCATCTTGAAGAGCCCACGTGTAATGGACAGCAAAGACGTGCCGATTGCATTGGGGACCTGGTGTCGACAAAACTCAGCAACCACAGCAAACAGAGAATCAAATTTCAGACCATACAGGTGTGTGCGCTTTCGCGAGAGTTCCACCACCTTTGGAGGCATCCCTGTGATGGAGAACAAAATCAAACAATGCAGTTGAAATCTGTCATTGACCACTCACATAATGCCACATCAAGCCTACACATGTGCATGTAATAAGATGCTCGCGCTCAATCTCGTCCACATAGCATGGCAGCTAGAGAGGTTGTGTCAGGGATACATCAATATTCAAGCTCGATATCTGGTCGTACCGAGCACGGTCCGGCCCTCCAGTCGTACATGTTTTTCTCCCCAGACAATTTTCGATGATGGGCGTCTGCCTTCTTGATGGACCTCATGAATTCTCGAGTTCGTTCCTGCGTTGGGGAGGTGTCATTCAGAAGACGCGATAGAGCCTTCATAGAATTAGTTGAAGTCCAACCCTCCGGGACGTATCTTCACCTGCAGGCGCTCCTGAAAAGTCCAAGTGCTTGGCGCGGGATCCAGAAACATTTCATGGTATGGCTTTACAGGCCGATGTTTGTCTCTGGCCAGGCCAAGTGGAGGGAGAGAAATCTTGACCGGAGGTAATTGGAGAAGCAAGGGATCTGCGGGCTGCCGTTCACCGTTAGCACCAACATTGAACCACTGTGTTGAATTCTGGCAGCTTACCGCTTGTTCAAACATATTGGCGGCGAGGCGTTTCTGGTCGGCTACACAACATTGAAACATGGGCACTGATACGAAGTTGGTGAAGCTCACCGATCCAAGCATCATCAAGCTTGATGGTACGACGGCCCAAGTGGTCTCTTGTGTGACCTTGTGCGGCCAACCGTGCCCATGCCTCCGAAATGATTACAGGAGCCTCTATGAATGATGATTCCGGTTCCCATCTATTGACGCTCGTCCGAGTTCAGTTACTTGATAACGGAAAGTAGACACGACGAACGAGTTTTCCCAGTCCGGATAGTCAAACCATTTTGTTAGATACCACTGACGGTATCATTGGTAAGCTTCAGTCGCAGGGCAAGTCGTGGCGGATTGAAGACATACAAGTTCTCTAGAGCCTTGTCTTCCCCTTGCTTGGACTGCCAATACAACCTCTGTAGATTGTCAGCACAAGGTTTGAACTAATTCGAGCATGTTCATTTACCAACATGGAATAATTTTGGTGCTAAAGGAGACTCGCGGGAGGTAGTGGCTGCCGTGTTGTTGGACATAGATCTACTACCTCTGTCACGGTCCTTGCGTTTTGGCATCGGGCCTCTTTCAGTATCGATGCCGCTGCTGGAAAGGTGTTAGCACAGAATCCTCGTTCTCCCTCCAAGAGACGCGTATATACAAGAGCGCCAAGAAGGGAAAGTTTCCAGTATGGCAGATGATCATCATGCAGCGCAGTAGAGAGTGGCCATACCGCTGAGAAGATAAGGAAATAACAAGACAGTAAGCGGAACCTACCCGAATGGGCCAACGTCGGTGAATCTTGATCTTCGAGGCGACTTAGAACGAAACGACCACGCGGAGAGGTACAAGCGGACTTAAGCTGACGTACCAGTAAGGTGGCTGTGCCATAGTTTATGCATGCTGGCTTGGTTTACCCACGCCTCCATCCTTCGCCCCGATTATGTCTGTCTCTCAGCGCGCAGCCCTTGGGTGTGTGCAGTTGGCATTTGCACGTAATGTGCACTACAGCAGTGTTGTCCACAGCTCGCCACTGCACCGAGTCCTATCGGTCAAGCGTTTTGCGATGGCAAATCGTGGATTTCACGCTGCTTTTCGTCCCACCCTCTCTCAGTCCCACAGGCAAACGGATGACTTCAACTATTCAGGACATTTCTGTGCTGTACAGGAGAATGAAGACTGGTGAGTAGTACTTCTTCCGCGCGACGTTGGCTGATGCTGAACGGACAGTCCGCCTTCGTATCACTCGCCATTCATCACGTTACCTGTCTTCTCAATGGTGGACTAACGTATCAGAGTGGACGTTGCTGCATTTCCTTGGAATACCAAGCGGCGCGCCAGAGACTTGCTCGCGGACTTGAAGAATTTGCTCAGCATCGTTGGCAGCGTCGGCGTGCCCTCACCAACGTCGACCATGTCCAGTCTCGGCGCGCAGCTAGCGCAAGCTGTCTCTTTGAATAGGGCCATTCTTGTCGACCGATCCAAGAGAAAAGCCAGCGAATCTTACCTATTTACTGGCCGCGACGCGGACCTGCATGATCTCGAATCCATATATGCCTTGGGCAATAACGGGCTTCTACAGCTTGCATCGGTCGATCCCGAGATAGGCGTCTACGAGGCGGCTCTCTTCTCCGACGCGTCCAAGGAAACGGACAGGACGTTGTTGCCTCTGAAGGACATCCAAGAGCTGGATCGCAACATTGCTGGTTTCCTATCTCGCCTTGGGCCCTACTTGATGGAGGCGCCGACGTCGAAGGTACTGGAATGGCCTGTCCGGCGATTCAGGTGAGTCCTCGAACGCTTGGACAATTCAGAAGACTAAGCAAGGCTCAGGATAAACGAGTTCAATGTGGAATCCGTTTTGACTCTTTTCTTGCCTCATCACGAATCGCCTCATTTTGCCAAGATGGTCACCATTCTTCACATCAAGTACGTCGAGTCGCTATCCCCAATATGACGAGCTGATCGTTATACAGACCAAATTCCCTCTGGGATTTCCTGATACCTTTTCAAAAGGCTGCGCAGAGCGTGCCCCGTCTTGCGCTCGTCAAAGAGATGCTCAAGAACTCGGATCTGGCGCGGTACATCACCAACCTCCTACCGCTTGCCCTTAAAAGCGGCCACACACATCGCACCCTCCTGGCCTTCAATGCGGCAACCCTCCATGACTATCTGGCACATGCGAAAGAGCTCGACGATGGCACAGTCGCTCATCTCCTTCCGGCCCTGCTCCAACCCCTCCAGAAGCGTTCGGACGCATCCAAGGACGCTATTCTGGGCAGCTACATTCTTCTTGCCGCCCTCTCACACAAGTGTCGTTTCAGCTCAGAGGCGGTCACGACTATCATGGTGGCGATGATCAACAGCGCGAAGCGTGTATCGACGAGACAGTTCATCAACGCAATTGTGTCTGTCTGAAGCGCAGGACGAGGTGGAGGCCCTATCAGAAAAGACTGTCGCCACGGTCACCCGGATATCGTATGTTAATTCGCCGTTCTCATAGTCTCATCTTCCTTACGTCTCCTCAAGCGGTCTGTCTCAAGAATTGAACGTAGCCTCTGGATGGGTCGGAATTGAAAAGTTCTTGAACCCGCTGCTGCCTGGTTTGACCCAAAAGTAGGACCTCCGCAACTCTTTGTCGAACGTTCTCTGACGTATGATTTAGATTGGATGACAGCTCGGCCGTCGAGATCCTCTAGACCCTTCTCGTTTCTCCGAATGCACCCAAGGCGACGATTAAGCAGTTGACTGGGTACCTCCTCACGTTGGCAGTAGACACGTCGAGGTTTCGCCACCAGAAGGGACCGTTATCAATTGGCTGATGCAAGACCCGACCGCAGTGAGTCTACAGTCAACCTCGTCTGTCATTATGCTAGATCTGATCCCACGTGAAGCAGAGCAATATTCACGACTATCGATACGTCACCCTCATGCGCAAGATTTACGAAGCAGCGACTACTTCTTCTGTAGCAATCATGATGAACACCCTCAGCGTTCTGTTCGGTACATCCAGGACGACGCCCTTGCCTTCTTGACTGGTATATGGTTGACGGGTCTGGATGACCAGGACCTTGCTGCGTTGACCTTGAGTCACTGCGTCGCGCTGCTGGAAGCGTTCAAGTCTGCCTCGTCGGCAGTCGATTTCCAGACCATCCTCCCTTCCCTTCTCGTCGCGCTCCAGTCACCGAGCCTCAAGATCCGCGAATCTGCTCTCCAGTGTCTCACTATCATGTTGGACAGCACACAGGGCAAGTTGGAACGCGTCTACGCGTTTGATAGTATTTACGGCGCAAGTGCGAGTATGTGCTCTTATAATGCTTTGACGTAACGTACCCACTGACGACCTCGATAGGTCAATTGTTGTACCTCTCTCAAGAGGATCTCAACAAGTACTTGGCCGCGCTGGTGGCTCACCGGGATCATTATCTCCACGATCCTAGCTATGTTATCATCTTCCACCAAGAGTACTTGACCCAATCGAAGACTGACAAGCGGAAGGCGGCGGAGTGAGTTTCAGAACCCCTTGCTTCACTGTTGACGCTGACATATCTGCAGTCACAAGCGCAGCGTTATCTACTGTCTTTCGTCGCATGTCAACGCAGCGCCTTCGCGCTCGCGACAGTCGCTTCTCAAGATTGTTACTCCGATCATCGATGATTCGAAGGCGACGATGCTCCAGCCTTGTGTACAGGAACTTCTCTCGACGTCGCCGGAGACACTGCAAGAGACCTACGGACACGACACATCGGATTTCGTGGGCTTGGTCGCATCAGTCTTCGATAGCACGGCCCACAAGGATCTCAGCGCCAACAGGGATGGCATATGGTCGTCGTATTGCGACCTCTTGGCATACCTCGTCAAGTCTAGTATGTCGCTCTCCGCCTCCTCTTGTCAGCTTTCTGATCGTTCCGTAGCCTACCGTTCTGCGACCAACCTGATCCTTCAGAATCTCGAGCGTGGCCTGTTCCAAGCTCTAACCGCTGACCGTCAATTTGAGCTCTGTGATCTCCTATTGGATTTGAGCAACCATGATCAAGACGTGGTACGTCTTTCCCCACGTTAAACAATCTTTCGCTCAGTATACCGCCAGCATACGACTGTGACGAAAGTCCTCGTTGCCCTATTGATCGAGCCAGTTCTCATCGTCAAGCTGCTGCAAGCCTTTCAACCGGATCCTGTCGACGCTCCTCCGGCCACCAAGCGTCCTCGAGTTTCCACCGAGTACGTCTGATTTTACGCATATCCTGGGCGAATCTAAAAGGGTATTCCTCAGCACTTCAGAGGAGACGCTTCCAAAACTAAGCGTCCTCGCCGAAGTTCTAGCGACCGCTTCCCTTCCTGGTTCCTTCGACCTCATTGTGGCACTTGTGCAAGCTCTGAACAATGTCATTCAAGCTTCGACGACCTCGGATGTCGTCGACGTTGTCTTCATCGAGCAATCGTTGATGTCCGCTCTTGCCACCGCGGCAGAGAAAGTCACGGTATGTTGTTGATCATCACGCAATTCGACTATGAGGCTCAATTTTCCATTAGGAAGTACCGAACTTGTCACCTGGTGCGATCCGTTTGGAGGTCTTGGTCGATTTGATTCGGAGTGAGTTTCATTTCATTCGAACAGACTTCATGGCCTGATATGATATTACTAGCTGCCAACAACCCACAGACCTTCCAACAGGCCTTGTTGCTAATGGCCACCCTAGCGCGTCTCAGTCCCGAATCGGTCCTGCACAACATCATGCCCGTGTTCACGTTCATGGGATCCAAAGTATTCCATCGCGATGATACTTACAGTTTCACTGTTGTTCAGAAGGTCCGTTCCTCCCATAACTGTTTGCTAACATTGCCTTATATTCTGGCAGACGATTGACAATATCGTTCCCGTAATGGTGGCTTCGCTCAAGAGCTCTCACAAGCCCCGAATGGAGCTCTTACTGGGTTCACGCGAGTTCCTGCGTGTCTTCTCTGATGCGGCGAATCATATTCCTCGACACCGTCGTACGAAGTGTGTTGTCTATGTTCCTCTTTTCGATGCACCTGTTGATTGACCTTCTTTCGCAGTTTCTTTGTTCACCTAGTCAACGTACTTGGACCGGAAGACTATCTACTACCAGTGTGCCTGCTGCTGGTGGAGAAGGTTGCAAACCGCGCCGTACGCCAGAGCGCCGAGGAGGCGAAAAGCACTTTTGCGTTGCCGATCAGCATATTGCAGCATTACGATGGTGTTTTACAGAACTCTGTAAGTGTGATCAGTGTGTCTTTGGGTTGAGCTGAAGTCGTCATTCTCATAGGTTCTCACCGAAATGGTATTGGAAAGTCAACGCCTGGCTCGCCGCGTTACCGATTCCGAAAACCTTGAACCGACGTTCATGGATGACCACCTGTAAGTGTTTATCGAGCTCAGCTTTCAGTCAATGACTGAGCCATCTCATTCGACAGCCACGAGGAACACTCGACCTCTGTCATCACCGCTTTCAAACGCCGAGCCCAAGCGGTCCTTTCGTTCGTTGGGTACGCGGTCAAAGCCGTATCAGGTGTCGGGTCCTCGCCAACGGAGTCGTCCCTCGTCTCGCTGCTCGTCGTGATGTCTACGCTCAAGAGCGGCCAGGGCGCGGATGGGCGTGTCGACGATATCAACAAGGTCGCTCGTGGATCTCTCGACAAGACGTTGAGAGTGATGTCTGCCCTGGACTATATCGAGTCCACCACGAACATGCTACAGTCGTCAGAGCAGATGGTTTGTCGCTCCTTTTGTACCGAATTAAGCGTTGTATACTCACTACCTCCAAAGGTCCAAATCGGCGCCTTGGACCTGCTCGCGGAACGCCTCCCACAGGTGTCGGACCACGTCCGCCAAGCGTCCACGGGGAATCTCGTCAAGATAATCCACCGCATCAAGGAACTTCTCACTGCGCATCCAGGCAGTACTGTTGCCGTCTCCGCGTTCCGGAGTCTGAAGACCATAGGAGATGGACTATGTACAGGAGAGGAATCCGCCGCAGGGGAGATCATTCCACTCTTGCTCTCTGCGGTTACTGGACGGAAGATGGCTATGCATGCCCTCCCGGCCTTAGCGCCTTTCGCGTACGTTGCCTTGCAGGCGATGTGCGTGATGTTCGAACTGACCTCTTTTGCAGGTCAAGACTGGGACCGAGGATTATACCGTTCTTCCGCGAAATTGTTGGGCAGTGTGTTGCTATCTTGCAAGAGGGACTTGATGGTATAGCACCTCCCATAATCCTTCCATTCGAGGTTCTTATCTCAACCCTTTCACCAGATCTGGCAATTGAGGCGACGAATGTCTTACACGGACTATTGAAATCGATTCCTACCTTCTGGGCATCTGGAGAGATATCACAAGTGATCATGCTTTACAATCACTCAACGACCGAAGGACGCTTCCTTGGCTTCCTTCGTCAAGGCTATCACTAAGCGCGCACCCGAAAAGGTCGTCATACCGACGTTGGTGCAGACTTGGGCTGTGCTTCTCAAGTCTTCGGCTTCTTCGGTGGGTGATATTGGCTCTTGATTGGATTGTCAACTGATGAGCAACGTTCCAATTTGCAGGATAGATACGACTTGTTCTTCGAGGTGGTCCGAAGGGCTTTACGTACGTCTAGCAAGGCTGTGGTCCAAGAGAACTTGAGGGCTATCTTCAGCATGTTCTTGGAGGCTTTCGATGTAGTCGATGTTGACGGAGGGGTGAGTTGCTCGACCATCGTTTCTTTGACTATTCTAATCTAGGGCCCAAAGCTTGACTTCAAGTCAAGGCACCAGCTATCATCGCGTTCACGGAACTCGTTGTGAACATAAACGAGAACACCTTCCGGCCTCTGTTCAGGCGCTTGTATGATTGGGCTTTCGTCAGTAGTACAGGTGTGTGATACACTTCGCGTGCATGGACTTCTCTCAATCTCGACGTAGGCGAGAAGCGCAAGGTCGTGTTCTGTCTAGCCTTCTCCGCCCTATTGGACTATTTCAAGGTATGCCTTCGAACGACTCGTTGACGTGTTGTACCTCATCTGTACACTCCAAGGGCTTGATGTCGCCGTACATATCCTTCGTACTGGATGAGTTTGTCGGCTACTGGAAAGCTGCATCGGCGTCGGACCCCACGTTGTGGTTCTGCATCCTCACGACAGTCACGAAGAGTATGGTGCACGATGATGGGGGTATGGCTTCTTACGACTCACACCTGCTCGCCTGACTCACTGTGTTGTAACAGCCTTCTGACAAGACGACAAGATCAAGCAGGTATACGCTCCGTTGATCGCACAGGTACCCGTTGGTGCCCATCAGCCAGAGGAAATTAAGGCGTTGTTGCAAGAGACGCTTTGTGCGGTCGTGGACAACACTACGGACGACCTGCTCTTGAAGTCGATCAATGTGGACGTGTTGATGCACACTCGCTCGGAGGACGTCCAAGTCCGTCTGTTCGCTTTATTGTGCTCAAAGGCTATCTGGCACGCGCATGGTGGAAAGCTACTCGGTCAGTACTTACTCGTCACAATCTTGTTCTGGAGCGCTAACTGACTGTTGTCGACAGGGTTCGTTGCCGAAACCTCGACGTTCATTGCGGAATGTAGTGAGGATGAGAATGATATGGTCTGCCGGGAGGCTCTGAACTTGAAGACTACTATCGAGAGTGTTGCAGGAACGATAGATGGCTTGTAGATAGTCTTACTGGTGTAATTTAGACGTATCCAAAAGTTTGTTGTAACGTTACCATAATTTGGGGCGAGCAAAGATGCAGCATGGCAAACCCGGCAGAATCTATATTCGACCTCGACCACGATGAGTGACTACGTGCCGTCCATCGACGACCTGCGCGTCAAGCTTTGCTACATTTGCTGCGACGAGGAGCTCTTTGATCGTACGCTCTCCTGCGCGCCCAACGCCACCGTGTCTAACAGCGCCAATTCACAGGTCCCGAGAACCCGCCGCGAGTCTGGATCCACCCATGCCGCTGTGCCTTCATCGCACACGAGACCTGCCTTCTCGACTGGATACAATCCGCACAGACGCGCGGGGACGCGGCCGCGAAAAATGCGACCAAGTGTACACAGTGTGGGACGAACTACGAGATTGAGAGCAGGAACCCGCTGATTCTGCGGGTGTTGAATTGGGCGAGCCGCCAGATGCCCCGCCTGGGCGTGGTGTTCTTGGGTGCGGGCTTCCTGGGGCTGACGGCGTCCGTGGCGGCGGGATTATATCTGTCGTTCACGAGTTATGGCGCGTACGCCATCAAGATGTTCTTTGGGGAGGAGTGGGTTCTGTCTATCCACGTCTCGAAATTTTGACTGACGATGCGCAGGGTTTTCGAATTCGTGCTGACCGACGACCCCAAGAACTGGCCTATCATGGCATACATCCAGCTCCCGCTCATCCCTATAAACCTGGTCGTGTCCCAGCTGTCTGCATATTCGCCTCTCATGCACCCTATCCTCTCGTGCATCTTTACCCCGTCCCTCAACACTCTTCACCTCAGCGCCAAGCAGCTTCCTGCCATTGCCTCGCTCTGGCCGCCCTCGCCCTCACTCAGCTCAATTATCCTAATCCCTCTCTCCACAAGCCTGTACCGCCGGATCTACTACCGCATCTCGCAAAAAGTGCTCGGCACGAGGGAGATAGAAGACTACGACGACGAGGCGCCGCCCAGGCGCGTCGTCAACGCCAACGCAGTCGACGCCAACCCAGGCGATGCTACTGTGATTGTCCCAATCATTGCGTCAACCTCAAGTCGGTTTCGGGTTCAACCTACTTCTCCCATGCACCAAATCGCAGCGAAAACTCCCAGGCGTACATATTTCGTGGGGTCCCCGATCTTAATGCAGAGGACTTGCGCAAACGCGCCCGGCTGCAGGTGGACCAAAATCGCAACGAAACCACAGCTCAGGTATGATTGTAATACAAGGCCATCCCACTTTCACTTACACGCTGCTGTCCCCCTGTTTAGCATACTTCTGGCTCTGGCCACAACAATGGCAATTCAACCTGGCACAACAATGAAGGGCAGATTGCGGAGGATATGGATTTGGACGCGCACCTGGAGGAGGCGCGGCACCTGGAGGAGGCGCATTCGGAGGCAGCGTGTCTCGAGGAGGCAGCGCGTCTCGAGGAGGCAGCGCGTTCGGAGCAAGCACGTCTCGAGGAGGCAGCACGTCTCGAGGAAGAGCGTCTCGAGGAGGCAGCGCGTCTCGAGGAAGTGCGGCTGGAGGAAGAAGCACGTCTGGAGGAGGAGCGAACGAACAGTGAGCTCTCATTATCCAAGATAGGAGACTTCCGTCTCGCTCAAGAGTACATAAAAGCTCTAGAATCCGCATCTATTCATAATGGAGATCTTTCCCCCAACGATATCGCTGCTCTCATGATCCAACCGACACACCCATCGATCTCGAAGGTCAAGAGAACCAATATTTGCGGGTCTCCCTCAAGTTATACCTTGCACACCTGAGGGGCTCGGAAGAGTCGTACACTGAGTCTGTTGAGGCTTTGGATGAGCTGAACCTGAATGGCAGAATACTGTCATATGAGCAGGTTCAACGACGCCTCACCACTATCACGGGGGTTCGACCTATAGTCAACCACATGTGCCCAAAGTCGTGCATGGCGTACACTGGACCGCTGGTTCACCGTGATAATTGTCTTCGCTGTCTCGAGCCACGATACAAAGATGAAGCCAAGACAAAGCATCATACACTTCCTCTTGGTGCGTTGGCCCAGGCCATGAAGAGAAGCAAACACACGGCCATGGAGATGCAATACTTGGCCAAGCGGATGAACGAACTTCTCGCCGAGTGGCGGCAAACTGGGGCCATAGCAGAGATCGACGATATCTGTTGCGGAACAGAGTTTCTAGAGAAGTGGGCAAAGGGTGAAATCAAAGAGTCTGATCTTGTTGCAATGATCTCTTTCGATGATGCCCAGCTCTACCGCAACAAGATATCGGACTGCTGGATTTACATCTGGATCATCGTCAATTTTTCCCCTTGTCGTCGCTACAAAAAGCGATACGTACTTCCCGGTGGCGTTATTCCAGGGCCTAACAAGCCTAAAATCCGACCGTCAGTACCACCACCCACTACTTCAATCTCCTCATATGTTCCGCTGGCTCATCCTGTTCCGTCACCACCGCTTCCATCTCCGCTTCCTGCCAGCAATCTGTCGTTGTTTCCGCCATTTGTGGTACCTGTTTCCATGTCCGAGTTAGATGCGGATTTGAAGGCACCACCAATGCTGCCAGTCACTGCATCGCCCAAACGGACTAGGGAATCCTCCGCTGTTTCTGCTGAGAGTGGTCTGGGAAGTGACGACGCTTCCGAGGCAAAGCGTCGTCGCATAGATGAAAGGTGTGTTCTCTGGTCTTGTGATGTCTCCATCCGCTCATACTCTCAATCTCCTAGAGAGAGAGAGATGTCAGTGCCGAAGCAGCCCCTTCCTCGGTCTCAAAGCCGGTAGCAGCGGCCACAGGAGCGCAGCCGGTCGTGGAGTCAATGCCGCCGCTAGAGTTTCCAAACCCAATGTAAGCCATTAAGCAAGACTTATATTTCTGTCGACTGAACATGACTGTAGAATGACATTCCAGTTCAAAACTCCGGCGCTATTGGCATCGACACAAGAAAGCTCCTTGCCGCCGCCGCCAATAGCAAGCCACCTGGTACCTACGACATCGACAAGTTCCGTACCCGATGTCACTCCCGCGGCCAGGCCATCTAAATCTCGTAAGGTTCACTTGTTATCAGAAACAAGTACTAGGTGTGTTCTCTGTATCTTTCCTCTTTCCGTAGACTGACATATGTATAGAAACAAGGCAAAGAATCAAGGCAAAGAATGCCTGGTTTAGATCAACGGGGCTTACGGGAACGGAAGACGACTGGAAAGAGATCTGGAAGGTCTGTGTATTACTTCATTCATATGTCGTCCTTTGCTCAGACATCCCTTAGACCCATCCTGACAATGTGAAGTAATAAGACGTCCCTACCTCGAGCGGTGCATCCGTCTGATTCCGCCCGCATCCGCCACACATGCTATCCTCTTGAATTGACCTATACCGTACCGTTACTGCTTAATACAACATAATTTGATTTACTGTTTCATTGCTTGAATTATATCGACTGAATCGAACAAGAACGAACGGGATTCAAATGCATATGAACGATCCTCCCATCAAGAATGTATCGGGCCAGATCGAAGTGTTCAAACTCATGCTCATTCTGACCCGATCACGTTCGCTCCCAATTATTATCTAGTCCAAATTGCGGGTCAGATCGAACACAATCGTTTCGCAGCACTTCGCTTCGCTCTGGTTCGCTCTGGCATTTTGGGGTTCTCACTGGGCCTGATGGGTTGACCGTCATTGAACAACGATCATCTGACGACTGCGGGCTTTCATTGTTACCTTCACAGCGGACCATGTTCAATCGAGGCCCAGGTTTGCACCTCAAAGTCTTAGGTTTTGCCACTCACTCAGCCTCTTATAGTCTCATCGACAAAACGTCCAGCGCCTGTGGAGTCCTCATCCTCTCCCAAACGTCCGAAGGCCGAGGCAGCCGAAAATTCTCGCCGAGCTGGGCGCGTGCAACGCAATCTCGACATTCAGCATGCGCTCAATACTCAGGATTCGCCTTCCCCTACTCGCCCGCCCTCCTTCCGTGACAACTCTCATGTGGATTCAGCCGCAAAGAATTCTTCATCCACATCGCATACCATCACCACACAGGCCGACGACGCCGTCAACAATCCACGACGCAAGAAGGCATTCCCTTCTATCACAGCAGGCACCTCCCATCCAATCACTAGACGTGCTGCTCGCCAAGCCGCCTCCCGATACACCTCGTCCTCACCACCAGCCTCCCCTCCCGCAATAACATTCCCCTCCCGGATGGCACCCTCCTCCCCTCCTCACTCTACACATCTATCCGACAATGACGACGGGGAGTACACTTCGCCGCTCGTACCTGGCCGTCCCCTTTCTGTCGAATACAACCAGACCCTCAGCCCACTTTGCCACATCAAACCCTCTTCTCGCCATACAGCTCACCTTCGCCGTGACAGATCCGGGGCCAACAGCGACAGCGATGAGAGCTTGTCAGAGAGCCGTCTGGTGCAGGCGATTCGGGATCTCCAGCGCCAATCCAAATCAGAGAATCGTCGCCTCAAGGTCCAAGTCAAGGAACTACTCTCTTCACAGACGTCGGACGTGACCAAGCTTGACAAGAGCCAGTCGGAGCTGAAGAGCTCGAAGTCTCGCGTGGTTGATCTGGAGAAAGAGCTGCAACGCATGCGGGGCAGTCTGACCTCAAAGGAAAGTGAGGTGCAAGATCTCAAGCGAGAGAAGGCTCGCCTCCAGCATGTTTGCAAGAAGGCTACTCAGTAAGTCAATTTCTTCTTCGTTTGCAAGTCCATCTAATGTCACATCAGACACTTGACTGCCTTGCGTGCAAGCGCCGACGAAGTGCACGACCTCCTTGACGATGAAGTGGTACTCGCGGAGGATGAAGACGATCTGGACGATCCGTAAATGATCTGGACGGTGTGTCGAATGTATTCATATAGTTCTTGATGTTGCTTCTTCTTGTTGCTGATATGTGCAATTCAAATATCAATCTATTCACATGCGAAGACAGCGATCCTACGAAATATTCCCCCAGCTCGTTTGACAAGAACGCGCAGATTCCCGTGCTCGAATAATCCCCCAGGAATCCCCAGTCGCCAAAGTTTCTCTCACTCCATGTCAGTCCCGCAGTCAGCCTCCCTTCCCCTTCTTAGCCACGTGTCAACGAGCGAAAGACAAGCTTGTTCACTCGACGAGTTCAGCGGACAAGGAGGGTGTCGCTCGCACAAGACTCGGACTTGATCAAGAGCAATGTAACTGAGATCGAGAGCAATGTAACTGAGATCGAGAGCAATGTAACTGAGATCCAGGACACCTAAGTACAAAGACCCTGTAATACTTCGAAGTTTAGACTTATCACGTCACCAGGATCGTTGAAATCCATGGAGTCTATGTATCGTTTCAACTCGTCTGTATCCCGAAACCCCAAAGAACGAGAGATATGGGTGGCTAATTTGGTGGCGCGATCTTGGAATTGAACTTCACGTAGTTCGGACAGTGTCCTTGCTCTCTGCTCCGGGGTAACGTCTGCTTGGTCTAGATGAATGAAGCCCTCCGGCGCGAGCACCATGAAGCAAAGACAAGACAACGAGTGACGACGAAAAACTGATAAGACAGTCAGAATGGCAAGCCAAAGGGAGGAAATGCGCGTACTTCTTTCTTTCTTCAAGGGTAATGCAATCATCATTCGCACGATGCTAGTATATGTTCCTATCTCGTCATGGTCGACATTGGTCGTGGAAGAACGATATTCCAAATCTATGCCATGATGGAATTGGGTGAGGTGCATACTGTCATACAACCAGAAGGACGATCCAGAAGCAAAGGAAGGAACTGGTGTATACACTGCGTGAATAATGCCAGCAGGTTGTATCCTGTGATGAGCGAAGGATAAGTGGATTAGCTGAATAACCACGGGGTTCACTCACAAGTAGTCACCCTCTTCTAAGAGGATGTTATTAACGTGAGCAGTCCCCGTGAACACGCCGTCCTTCTTCGTTGTGTAGTGAAGGACTGATGATCGGGCGGCCTTCTTTGACGGAGTCGCCGGATGAAATAAAGCCCACACTTTTGCGCCTCGCTCGAGTTTTATCAACGTGACCTTGCCAGAGGCGTCGTGGTGACAGTGGCTGGATGTATTGGCATGGTGTAAGAGACCCCATAGTCGATCAGAAATCTGTTGTCTGGGGATTGAAGTGGTATCATTATCATGATATCCTCGATTTGTCCAGGAGCTCAAGCCATCATCTAAACGCCTGATGCGTCGTGAGTAGCGGCTAGTGAAGTAGGTCATTCACCTACTGATAAGGCCGGTCCAACGACAAACTCCAGATAGGTATGTCTAAAATCATCTCGAAGTCCTCTGGGTCATATCTTGTGGATGTGTGCTGGTCTGCTTGACTTCGCTTCAGAAAGGAGCCAATAGTTGTGCGCTGATGCTGGCCACGATGTGTCGACCTTTTCCTCATACCTGACGTCAAAAATAAGTCAATGGTGAGAGTACGCGATATAGACACAGACTATGGCTGTCGCATTCGCGGTTTTCGTCAATGTCGAAGCGCTTCAGAAGCTCTCCATCCACGGCCAACACCGCAGCACCTCTTCGACGCACAGCCCGAACGACAACCGCGACATTTCTAGCCAGATGATCGCGGATTATGGTCAGTAAATCTTCATCCGGGGGGAGTGGATGATGAAGGAACAGGACGTGTTCATTGGAATCCTCTGTTAGCCCGAACCCTTGACGGCGGAGACAACCCACGTAGTTGGCATCCTGATATTTGATGAGCGTCTTGGCTGGACTCCATGAATTCACGTACATATTGCAGCATATTTCGGGATGGATCTGTAGGACTGGAAATCCAGGGAAGACTGGCTACAAGCCGCGTATAAGGCCCTTCAAATACGACCTCTTGGGACCTGATACTACAAAATACCCCTCGTATATCTTCGACAAGATTGAGGACTCGGCGTCCTGCCTCCTCCTCCTCAGGGGTGGACGGACTAGCTAAGCAAGATTCCTCAAGATAGGGCGATGGAAGAGGTGACAATGGCGACATCTCCCGAAGATCTTGGGGACTCGGAGAAGGAATGATCGCTTCAGATGGAGTTGCGACGCTGACAAGAGCATGACCTGGAGACGCGATGGGTGTCTCAAACGTGATGTCCAAGGGAAATGTGATGGGTGTCTCAGACTGAGATATGACATCCAGTGGGGTTGTGTATGCTGGGGAATGCCGACGAGGAGAGTCGACATGATTGGGATCGAAGGGACGTGTCGCATCTGCCGAGCCCGTGACTTGAGACTGCAAGCTCAAGCTCAAGAGCGAAGATTCGTTTTGGACTACTGGAGGTCGGAAGTCCTGAACGCAGGAAGCGAGAGGTATATCGGGGAGTCGAGGTTCTAGGGCAAGATCTTGTGGAGGAGAGTTCCCTGGTTGAAAGACTGGAAATTCCGTAATTTGCGCGCTCTTTCTGAATTGGCACGTTGTAAGTTATGCTACAAAAAGCTGTCGATCCGAGACCAAGACACTTACCGGAGCCTGATGAGAGCCATGCGTTCGGCATTTTTTTCGTTGTCGCGAGCAACCGAATCAGGTGAACTGAATGGGATTGAGTAGGCACTTCGCGATACTGGGATAACTCTTTACCGGGCTCGCTTTCTTCGGGAACGTCGAATCAAATCATTTAGGCGTCCCAGCCATTGATAGCCGTCTTCGTTTGCTTTCTGCGGGAGGGCAGCCCATTGAGAGGTACGAAGCGAAAGGTGGCCCGGATTTATGCGCGACTTCCATTGCTCGCTGGTTTCACCAGGATGTGGATTGAGATCCTCGAGGTGCTCAAGGAAGGGAGTCACCACCGTCTCGATGGAAGACATCGGCGCCTTCAACGATGATGGACGTGGGTCTTATCGGAACGAACATAATCTTATCGGAATGAACAGATCTTATCCGAACGAACACGGACATGTTCTCACGCACGTGAGCCTTTAATCACTCTACTCATCTCCTCTCACATACACCGGGGGCACGCACCAGGTGAGATCGGACTGCGTCACCTAAGGTGACGCAGCTCAGCTTTTGGTCTAGTTTTTCTTTCAGGCTCGGAGGTCGCGGTCCGAGACCACAGGCGAGCCGGTTCGTCTATGCCGAACGGCAATATGGACGTAGCACTTAATTGCGTACATAAGTCTCTTTGTACATAAGTCTCTTTATACATAAGTCTCCTTATACATAAGACCGTTGAACATAAGCTTGTGAGATAAGATTGTAGAGTCGACGGAGACCAAATATACTGAGGTTCTGTTCTGTCTGTTCCGCTATTGTTCAAATGTGTGAATGGATGAAACCCTGGAGCAGTCCTCGGATCCCTCCTAGTCAACGCGTCAAAGTGCTCTTCTGAGCATGTCCAATTGATGCCGCCACTATAGTGTCGGGAAAGGCGGCGGTCACTTCCGTTTCGGGACAGCACTTCCCAATCTGATTACTCGTCCTACGTTGGTACGTACTTCCCGATTTGGATTTCGCAACGCCACAGCATTGGCCGTGACTTGCCGCGGTCTCATTCAGCCAGAACATCTTCATTCAGCGCCAACATGCTCCTGCAAATCATCCGCGCTGTCCTCGCCGCTCTTCATCGTGTCGTCAATCTCCTGCGTCCGCTGCGCCGCCCCCGTTCCATCCGTCTCTTCACTCCACGGGACGGACCCCGTTTGTTCAAGGCTCCGTACCTCGGCATCGCAGCATCGGGTAGTCTGGCCGAGGTTGCACTCAGTGATGCCTGCAGGAAGTATGGTCATCGATTCCATGCAGGCGGAGATGTGAAGATGCCGCTAACGTAGGTCATTCCGGCGTGTTAAGAGTCAGTACGGACACCAATTCTACTCGGGTTTTCTTTGGTGGAATTACCCATTTAGGGAAAATGGAATTAGGACGTCATGCATGCCGGTCTACAAATGCTGGTGTTATGCAGAGCTCATTCCCCTCCAGTAAAGTCGTATAGTATTCAATGGGACAGCAGGGCCTGCCGGTGCATATTCCGGTCCATCGCAGCCAGTATAAGGCCCGATTTCCTACAAACCTTTGGAATTCTTACCCGGGGTTTCCTTTCGGAATTCGTGTCCGTACTGACTCTAAGACAAGTCCTAAGTAGCTGCACAGTCCTACGGGTTTTCACCATTCCGAGCTCCAGAACATTGCCAACGCCAGCCTCAGCGAGACCCATCTCACCATACGGGTCTACGACTCGCGGAATTGGTGCATCGGATCCGTCGAGTGGGCAGACGTGAACTTCTCCAAGTCGTTCGTCCACGACGACATTCGTCCGGGCACCACGGAGGCCCAAATCGCCCGGTATAGTGGAACACCCGAGGCCAGGAGGAGAGTCGCAGTGTGGTTCGATGCTGCGAAAGTTGTCGAGGTAATCTTCCTTCTGTTATGCCAGACCAGAGTACTCACTGGGAGATGAGGTTTCCATTCTTCAGTCCTGAAAGAGGTCTTCCTATATGTATTGAACTGTACCATAGTATATGATATCTTGCTTGTATAATACTGACCTGTTATCTCATGCGTCTCAATAACGCGGACCACATGTAGTCATCGTTACTCACAGATTACATGGCGCCTCTGCCCCAATCTCAAGTTGTGTTCGGAGTCGCAGGCACTAATGTTCGGTAGACGTTTGTGTCCTCGACAAACCCTACGACACTGTTAATACAGGTACGAACAACAACTGTACCAAAAGATCTGGTCCGAGAACAGCTTCAGGTAGGTCTCGCTGACTGCTAACGCACGGCTCAATTGGCTCGGTGTACGCCTGCGTCTGTCTTGCAGACACCCGCCACGAGAGGAGCTGCTACGGTTCGTCGGTTATAACTTCAAAAGGGATCAACAACTCACCCAATCCAGATAGTCGAGAAGGAGACGTTCGATAGCGACGTCGGACATCTCAGTCGAGGGCTATAACATTCCCAGAGCTCCCTGCAATGAGAATAGCTACGATGAAACCGTGAGTGAGAACTTGTGCGCTGACTGATGATCGACTCACCTTTACGTAGGATTCAGAACAACGAACTTCACGGAGCTGCATGCTTGGCGAACATCGTCAGCGCAGGCTCCGAAAATCTTGTCGTCCCACGGGGGCTACATGGGATAGAATGTAATTGCAATGACTTATACATGATACGATCGTACTCAGACTAAAGATACATAAACATACAGGGTGGTTGTCTGATCTACATGTACGCCAGTCAAAGGCGTCCACGGGTCCGGATAGTTTCCCATTCGTGATTATGCATGGTTTCGTCCTTCGTGTCCTTCACAAGCACGCAATCCTCATCGCGAAAGACGATTGTTTGACGCTTACCGTCAATCATATGTGCGCAGTCCTTAATGCCAGGTTGGGCGTGCACCCAAATACCCATATGCATAAGCTTGTTGTCGGCATCTAGCTGGTGTGCAACTGGGCGCATAAACTCCCCCTCGTGAGGTCCACGAAACGCGTACAGTCGGTAGTTTCTACCGAAACGCCCACCAGGGTGAAGGGGCTCGCAAAGCGTGGCGTCAAGAACAGACTTCTTCTGCGGCTGCAGAGTTTGGTTGGCACAACGAAGAATGACGTAGGAAGGTATCCTCCCGCTGGGATTGGTACCGACTGTGGCGACTATCCGAATACTATCATGCTCATCGTCCATCATCCTCTTTCTTTTAGATGGACCAGCCCGAGGGGCCGTCTCGATGACCTTGTATAAGATTTCGAAGCGAAAGTCGAGGAGACGGGCGTCATCCAGCCAGTGTTTCTTGGACGGCACAGGCAGGGGAGAACGTGCGTTGGGCGGCGAGGCCATTACAGGAGGCCTAGAGCGAAGGGTAGGATCGTTTTGCCTCATTTCTGCAGCAAGCTTGAGGGCGTTCTCTTCTCTTTGCTCGAAGGTGTCCTCTTTCTCACATCGATACTCGAGGGAGCGCTTAGCAATGTCTGCCGGATGCCACGGGGGATAATCAGCACCCCATTCCAACCGTCTAACCTCCAACGGTCCTTCAAATGCCGTTTGATTGGGGCGAAGAGGGCAGGCAATACGGAGTGGCCAACGGGTGCTGAGCTCACACTTCAGTATAGATGTCACGGAGATGAACTTTGATACATACTCCCAATCTCGAATCTGCTCGTAATAGTACGTGCCTTCCACAACGTGGTCCCGAACTATGGTGAATTGGACTTTGAGTCGGATGCCGTTGGGGTAAGAATTCGTGGTGAAAGTATGAGGATCCACATGAAGTCTGTCGTATATGTCGAAGGTGAAAGCATTCTCTTTGAAGCGCTTTGTGACCGCAATGTTTCCGACCTTGTCCAGAATAACGTCCTTGACAACGGCCTGCTCTTTGTGATGTGCATCGCCTTCTGCGTCAATCTGGACTTTGCGTCCGAGCCAAGGTGTCGGCCCAGTGTGGCCTGCAAAGGGTAGCGGTTTAGCCGTTATCTCGTCGTCGTCGGGCCGATCAAACCAATCATTGTGGAGGACTCGAAGGGTGTTGACGTGTACGGTGCGAGACTGCAAGGTATGAGCATGCACTTTGGGTGCAAGAGAAATCGGAAACGCACGCTGACTTCATAGATATCTTCGGCACCACTTTCGCCAACGTTCGTAGTATGCATCACTACCGTCGCATGTCGTTGACCACCGTTCTCGGAAATATCGACTACGAATCCCTGGCTAACATCCGCCTCGTTCGATGATCGACACTTGACCAGTTGGCCGACTTTTACGACCTTCATGAGATTATGCTGGGGAACAAAGAAGCTTTGTCCGTCGTCGCCGAAGACTTCTACGCCAGCCACCGATGAATGACTAGACGCAGTGTATTGTCCTGTCTGCTTCGTCACGACGTCCTCGAGACGATCCCCAAACGCTAGGAACCAGTCTGAGGGTAGAGGTAATAACGCTTTAGGATTGGCACGCAATGAAGACAACGTGGGATGTTGCGATCTGAGGATGGTATCGAGGAGGGATGGATCGATGTAATTGGTTAGGTGACGTTTCACCACGGAAGTCCGGAGGTTGAGGATCTCTAAGTCGTGATCGAAGGTACGATGGGAGATACCTTGATAGATGCGGATGTCTCCTTTCTGGTCTTTGACGGGCCTAACAATACTTCCTGGCAGTGCAAGACGAGCCTGTGGCCGTCGAACTTCTTCCTTGCCTACTAGGTCCTCCCTTTTCCTCTTCCTCTTCCTCCTCTCCCCCGCTATAGGCCGTACCGTGCCAACAGCTTCTCCCACTCCCTCCTCCAGCATATCTCCAGGTTGCGGCATCAGATCAAAATCGAATTCAGGGGGACGAGGGACAACGAGAATGGAGCACAAGGGATCTGGAGTCTCAAGCTGAATTTGCATTTCGTCGCAGTCTTTTTCGATTTGGCGGATC
The DNA here is from genome assembly GCA_019915075.1 of Strobilurus stephanocystis. Classification (NCBI taxonomy): domain Eukaryota; kingdom Fungi; phylum Basidiomycota; class Agaricomycetes; order Agaricales; family Physalacriaceae; genus Strobilurus; species Strobilurus stephanocystis. Next base: position 33,585 of record JAHLMI010000023.1, read on the forward strand.
TCTTCTAGTTTCCCCTCCAATGTGCGAGCCGCCTCCGCTTCCAATGCATGATAAATGTCCTTCATCGTCTTCGCTTCGACATCTACGGCTGCCTTCCTCGACAGCCAAGTACGACGGTGTTCTGCGTCTCGGGGTGGCGGCCCCGCCTCCTGCTGCTTTGCCTCCACCTGTCTCGAAGTACTCTCCCTGGCAGCCTCTAGCTCCGTTTGTTGCTTCAGTCTCAGCTCTCGCATCGCCTGCCTCTTTTCCGCTGCCATACCCTTTGCTTTCTCGAGCCTTCCGCGTAAGACTTCCGCCTTGGCAAGGTCTTTGTCAGAAATGTATTGACGGACTACAAGCCCGACGTCCCTTCTGTACAATCCCGATGGGATCTGAACCCACTTGCCGGTGAGCTCGGGGAGGGGGGGAGCTTTGATGACTTTGAGAAAGGCGATGTGGTTCGGGACATCTGAGATGTAGACATGAAACGGGCGCCAGCGAGGGGGGTTTGGGGGGGGACGTCCGATGGAGCGCATTGTAGCCGGGAAGAAGCTGGAACGAACACAAGCCGGAATTGACTGCACCACGTAGCCAATCTGGGGGTTGAAATCGCGCTCCAGAATCAGGAAGATACCGTCTATGAGTGGGTGTGCGACAGCATCCAGAAGGTTCAACTCAGCACGGGAAGTCTTGACCTCGACGAGGCGTGACAACACTGCGGGTTTACAGCCGGCCTGAAACTCAGAGTTAGTCGCAGTCAAGATTAATGGAGACGGTACCAACCTTGCAATACAGAAGGACAACATGAATGAGAGGATCAGCGTATACCCGCTCCAAAAGCTGTTTGTCCAGAGGACAATCACCCACGTCCATCGTCAAGGATGGTCTTTGCAAAGTCTGTCCCTGCCCTGACGCGTATCTCACAGCAAGATGGTCTACCCAGCCGTGTCGATCATGAGATGCGTCTGATTGCGGTAGAGGGACAGTCGGGGATGGAGGGGATTGCGAGATCCGGGGACTGCTTCGAACGTCGGAGGGTTGAGTGTTGGCGTCGTCGTCAATAATGAAACCTGGCACAATACAAGCTAGGTACGTTTGGCGCACTTCTGGCAGCAGTTGACTCACCTTGCGCGTCCTCAAAGCCGCCGTCGTCCTCCTCCTCTTCGGTTGATTCCACCGCCTCCACATCGAACAGTTCGCTAAGATCCATCTGGAAAGTGGTATTAGCAACCTGGGATCTCCTTGCTATTTGGCTGCCACGGCGCTCAGGCTCTCGAAATCCTTCGGGATAGTGTTTTATTGTACATGATTGCGAGCGCAGCGAGCATATCGACTTTCCGTGACCCTACCCAGTCCAGTAGCCGGCCAAACAAGTACAAATGTCCAGAGCATTTCGGTCGCTTTCCGTGTTTTTGTCGCTGTTCGTGTAATACCTATGCAAACTTCACTATTCCTTGAAATTTCCTGTACCATTCGAGTGAATACGCGTGATGATGCCCTTTCAACGGGGCGAATCGGCCGACTTCTCGCTTCCCAAGTGTGACGCGGATCGCTGTTGATGCCGCCGCCCTGCAACCATGCTGCCTATGGTGTGTTCGTAACCGCCATCGTGGTTGGCTCAAATGTCAGTATTGTTGCGGAAAACACGTCTGACAGCGTTCGAACGATGGAAAACGACGAGCTTCTCGTTATTTGGCCCCAGTGCTGGCCCCAACACTACCACTGCCTTTCTCTAATTGGAACTGTGCCCCATGTTCCGATACCCCAACCGCAGGAAGGAACCGGCGGAAAATACATAAGTGGCATGAGGCGACGCAGTCGCCTCCAGCGTAGCTTGCCCGTGAGGGCTTTTCAATGGCGGCAAAGCCGCCATTCCGGGGCGCCCTTACTGAACTTTCAAGTTTCAGCCCGCCGCTTGCGGCGTCGCTGCGCTCGCACCCCGTGGGACATCCCACAGATCTATGTTATCTACTGTACGTTGAGCGGATGGGCGCTTACCTGTCCGCTTCCAGCACTGCTGCTACGTTTCTTAGCGGTGGCAAGCAAGCGAGAAAGGATCACGTGCACGCGAAGATCCTGACCAAATGGGCAGCGAAACGTTAAATCCGAAATCACGGATTTAAGATCTTGGGTAGTACCGATAGCGCTTCGGTCTGCACAGGTCTTCGACATTCAGATTTCTACTAACGTCGCGCCAGGTCCGTTCACCTGTTTTCCTGGACGTATCATAATCATTGGCCCTGCGATTAAGGCCGTGTACATCATAACTCGAGAGGAATTCCGCATGCTCCCTTGGTCCTGTATTCTTTCCACTCGCTGATGTGATTGGACGCACAGTGCGAGGATTCCATTCGACGACAAACGGTCTCAGCACATCAATGACAGGCTTGAATGTCACTATTCTACCTCCCGTCTACTAGCTCATACAACCCTGATCACGAAGGCGTCTGAAACAGGTCTGAAATGTGCCTCCCTTTCTCTGGGTGGGTCTCAGTCGTCAAAAGGCGCGATGGCAGTAGCATACTGTCGGCGTCGTTCCATTTCTAATTCTCCACAATGGCCGCTTACGATTGTTTCTGCACTCTGATGTACCCACCTTAAATGTTCGGGTTCATTAATCGGAGCGCCTGGAAAGCCACACATAACCAACGGCGTATGAACATCTTGGGAACTTACGCACACCATGCTCTTCACCATGCAAGTCTGCCTGCTCGCCGCTGTATCCTGGCTTACCACCGTGCACGACGACTGCCCTTCACCGAGATTACTCACCTCGCCCTACGTCCCCCATGACAGACACTTCCTCCAACTCCCGTACTGCAACCAAAATCGTTAGGCTATGTCCACGTTGACGATGGCGCCAAGATCTGGTACGGCCTTTCTGGTCTCCTCCACCACGAGCCGTCCGTGCTCTTTTTCCACTGCGGGTTATAAATCAGATCGCCTGCCTCGCTTCCCAATACTCCATCATCTCCATCAACTCGTCTGGGCAAGGACGGTCTTTCGACCGTCCAGTGCCTAACACGTATAACCGCAGTGGATCCGTCATTGTTTGCTGCTATTCTCGACGCACTTGCTCTGCTCATCTTCATCGCTGATGGGGAGGAGGAGGTTGTTGGTCGAGATCTTCTGTTCACGATACGTGACTGGGTAAGCTCAGCCTGAACTTCATGGCCCTCGAAGCTCATCGTTATGCAGATACCTTTTTTCAGGTCATCCTTCTTCCTGGTGTCAGCCATTTGTGTTAGTGCCTCGCGTCAACTGGTGTGTTTGTGCTACATTTGATAGGAATGTAGCTTTTTGCAGGACCCTGATACCTTCACTGCTGCGGTTGCTCGCGTACTTTCGTACCATTATAGTGATTGGTTTCGCAAGTTTCTTATATACATTGAACAGCTGTCTGCACTGCGGGACCATGTTAAAAAAGACCTCGGAAACAATCGTGGCAATAGGAGTGCGGAATATGTGCACGACGTCCGCTCCACTGCGTATCGCAGTGCATAGATTTGCGATGCAGGGACCAACTGCAAGGACCGCGAAAATGGGGAATAAGATCGATAGACAATGGTGTGAATGCTTGGTGCATCGCCAGGAAGTCATGAACGAGGTCAACAAGTGCCGGCGTATATGACAAGCGGATTGGCCGGATAGTATCTCTGTCCATGTCTAGTTCAACTTTACTTGGAGCACGATTGCTTGGATTCTTCGTCTTGTCTTGAACAAGCACGCCTAAGGGGTTCGTAAAGCAGCTAAGAGGAAGTCGTGCGCCGTATGATGTGATGGGAACAGCAAGTCATCTATGTCAGGACTCAGAGCACTGAAGGGTATTGCGATCACAACTATCCTTTACTGACTTTTGACAAAAACAGGTAAGTTCACTGTTTTGGCTCACTGTTGCATGGCCACTAAGTAGTTTTAGTAGTTTGGTTGACCTAGAAATCATAGTACGACGTGGTCATTCTTCCTCCCCTGCCATTCGTACTCCGGCGCCGTGACGCCCCTTCTCTCACGTTCTTGGCTTGCAGGGAATAGATGGGAGTATCGTTCGCGGTGGATTTGCTCTGACTCTTTCGACCTATCGAGTCTTCATCAGATCAATCTCCCAAAGGATTGACATGAACACTCAATGCTTTACTCCAAATTCTATGAGATCATTCGTTCTCAAATCATACGTGTATGTTGCCAGGGAATTCAGCTTGTCAGTCGTGTACTCCGTCGCGTTCCGCAGTCTGTCCACGGCTAGAGCGATGTCGAGTGTGGCTCCAGACGTCGGGTAGCGTGCTACGTAGCGTTCGAGGAGATTGACCTATAGGCTGCTCATGAGTCACAGTAGCGAGCAGAACAATTAGCGCGTACTGCGCCGAGCTCAAGAGCTTCCCGTGCGAGTCGTGTTATCCTACGTTGTAGGCTTGCACAATGGAGAAGCCCAAAAATAGCAAAGCAAGGGAGAGGATGAACAGCACAGAAGGCGCCATGTTAGCTGATCTTCCATGTCGCTGTTTGATGCTTTATATACCTGAGCCCGGCGTCCAAGCGGCTAATCAAGCGAAACATTGGCGGTCAACTTCAGCCAGGCGCTCGCCTTCGATGCGTGCTTGTGGAATGAAGAAGGTGGGAATTGGGTCGTGGTATCAGTCAAGCAAAGTGGTCAGATCGTGTTTTCAATTTCAAAGTGATGGTGCACCTCGGCCCGAGATCCTGCCCGACTGGCCACAACAGCAGAATACTCGAGTTTCCTTTACATGGACGACGACGACAAACACGTCTAGCGCGGCCACAAAACTTCTGCTGAGTCCAGCGTTCTCACGACACTCTTCTTGCCATTGCCTCCGGCGTGCTGCACGGGCACCGTGACTAATAGCAATAACGAATGTGCTTGGATCGAAATTAGTGGCGCGGTTGCGCAAGGCCTGCTGCCGACCTGTTTCTCCTCCAGTCTGGAGGCTCCTGCGAGTCCGAGTCCTCTCCTTCCAAAGGAATCCACTTTTCGATGTCATGCGTACTGTACGCGTTTAGGGTCAATATCACTTTAATTGCTGCTTTGTCACCGCAGCCACCGCGCTCATATCAAAGGGCAACGACGCACGTTTGATCCATGCTACCATGCCTCGGACTGGTTCCTCACCCTTTACTATTTAGGTCCAACCTAACTGCCTTGACGGTGATCATCGACCGCTCTGCCTCGTTCACGACATTGAACTATGGGGATTCTCCTGGTGGATGAGAAGCCAAACATGAGGCATACGACTCGATTACGAGGGTGCGGACGAGGTGGATAATGATGGGATTACCCGCCTTGTTTCTATGCTCTCTCATTGCCCTCTCTTACCAGGTCTTTGGCCGACCGTGGGCACTCGACACACTCAGCAGAGATCACGAAAAGCCCTTGAGATGGGCACACTACCCGCCATTCACACCACTTGCACCATACTCTCCACCGCCAGAGGGTTGTATCGTGTCACAGGTCAATTTCATCGAACGCCATGGTGCACATCATCCAACGACAGTCGCTAACTCGCGCATCCTCGCCGGCCTCAACAAACTGTTGTTCACGATCTCGGTCAGGAAGGCTTGCTGCTATTTGGTAAAGAGCAGTACGTTTCTTTCCCTTTTGAGGATAGCAGGTCTGATGCTTTGTAGAACTCGCGATTCAGGACGAATTATAGTGCTCATTATCCACATCTCATGGAACCCTTCGTACGCGCCTCAGGCTCAAATCGTGTCGTTCAGTCCGCCTTGCACTGGACGGTCAGCTACGACCCTCATAAACCCCCACCACTCTCTTTTATTGTCTCAGGAGACAGTGCTGCGTCCAACAACACCCTTGACGACAACATGTATATCGATGCTGGCTCATCAAACAAACAGACTGTCGCATGGAAAGCAGTCTATGCTCCCCCCTCCCCCCCTCACCGTGCACCTCAACGCCTGGGCGCCCGGTGCCAATCTCGTCGACGAGAACATCTTCAAGCTCATGTCGCTGTGCGCTTTCGACATCCTCGACCAACAAAAGCGGTCGCCCTGGTGCGACGTCTTCGACCAGGACGAGGACTGGGATGCGTTTGAGTACACCGGTGATCTTCGCAAGTACCACGGGATGGGATTCGGGCCTATCTCGGCCGTATGTAGGGCGTAGGATACGTGAAAGAGCTCATTGCGCACCTGACGGGCACGCCTGACGCCTGCTGTCGACAGCACCCAGACCAACTCAACGCTGGACGTCGACGAGGCGACTTTCTCTTCCAACTGGACGATCTACAAATCTACGCTGCGATGGGGCTGTTCAGGCAGGAGCCGCTGAGTGTTGCTGAGCCGGACGAGGGGAGGGTGTCGGCTTCGAAAGTAGTGTGTCACAGTCTAATTACTATGAGACGACACACGTGCATCTTGTATACGTGTAGTACTTAGCTTTCAGTTCTAACTACCGTGAAGAGGTTGTATTCACAAATTGTCAGTTCGGTGTTGGCGAAACAGTGCTCCGCCCACCCGCCCGGGTCTGAGCCTCGGCTCATCTCTCTCAGCTTGACATCTGAAGAAGTATTCATCAGAGGAACACTGAGATTTGAGACTCGTGGAGCGAGACGTCTTGTACTAGTGCAAACATATAGCAAGGCAGAGAAAGTATATCAGCGTGTATTGTACTTGTGAATGAGCATTTTGTACAGCAGTGTCCCGGTTTTGCCACGCGTTAGCGATGGCCCATCCTGGTCCTACTTACAAAGAGATGAATTCATGTACACCTCTCCAATCAAATCTCCCGCCGTCGTGTGCATTCCCTCGGGCAGAGTCTTGCCCACAACAGGATGCAAGGAAAGAGAAAGGCTGTTAAGGCCGGGATCACGCAAGACTGGGTCTGCGGACGTCTTGCGAAACACGTACCGTGGCAAACCTTCAGGCACTCACTCGCTCCACTTCCAATCAACAGGGAAACTTGCTGGGCATTGTCCACGAAACAAGACTCGTTTACTCGTTACTCGACGCGTGAGTATGCTGGGAATACACTGAAATAAGCTAGCATCTACCAGTATGCGTAAAAAATCCAGATCCCGATATATGTAAAAATCAGCAATCGATTCCAGACCATCGGGATACTACCACAAGGGTCAATTCACGCGTACGAGTGAAATCCACATCCAATGCTACTGAAAGTCACAAGCAGAGACTGCCGGAGGAGGTCACCTTCAATAGTGTCCATGTTCCCCAGCACGGCCCACGGGCCGTCGGTAGATGAGCAGTCTCTGCAGACCCTTAGCTCTCGCAAGGGAGAACAGGTCGTCCCATACACCGGCGCTAGTTTTTGAATTGCTGCCCGCGATGTTAGGAAGGTAAATATCTCCTCTGCATCTGGAGGGTCATCGATGGCGTTGTGATCGTTTCGGAGCTGCAATAAGACCATCCCAACATCAAGGAAGAGTAATTTGGTGAGATGAAGATGTCTTGGACCGTAGGTCAAGAATTTGACCAAGGCTGAGGTGAGTATAAAATCTTGGAGAGTAAGCCTCTGTAGCATGGGCGTCTCTTTGAGAAGGGCCATCAAGGTCTTCGTTGCGAGGAGATGTAAAATTCCATCAAAATCGATAATCAACGTCGTGAGACGGGAGCTGAAAGGAACTTTGAATGGAAAGACAAGCGGTGAGGGCTCGAGAGGGAAGCTCCCACGGCAGTAGAAGGAAAGAGTCAAACAGCTGAAATTTGGAATATGAAGATAAGCCAGAAGGTCTGAGAGGGTCCTCAGCCTTGTATCCTCGAGCCAGGGTACACGCAGGTACAGATGAGTGAGAAGGGAAAGGTGGATGACGGTAAATCCTCCAACAGCTACGATTGCGGGGGTCTCAAACACCGAGGACTGTAACAAGGTCTCAAACGACAGAGACAAGGTCTGTAGATGAGGCATACTGTGCAGCCTCGACACGAAGGTGGGAATGTGGTACCCGTCAGAACGGAAGTCAAGAATGTGACTGAACGGCCACGGTTGGAGTACACCATCATCTTCAAAAGTGTCCACCCTCCGCAGGTTGGGCGTACGAGCGAAAACCATGCTTGCTTGTGACGAATCGGCAGCCCAAGCCCCGGGATTGGCGGTCTCGGGAAAGGTCCACACCAGATGTTCGAGGCAGTCAAAACGAGCAGAACGACAGAGATGGGCTAGATTGACCCAAGGAATATGTTCGAGGGCGAGATGACTCCAGCGGCTGGTACTCTGTTCAACTACGCGTATGCAGTCGGTAAAGAAGGACTGTGGTGCCCATTCGTGGTCCAGCGAATTGCCTGCCAGAGTCACTGTCATGCTCGTAGCTTGAGAGCGAATGAGGCAAAGCCTGAAAAGCTCCACTGGCTGCTTCTTGTACGGGAGGCCCATTAGTAGAGTGATGGTGGACCAGAGCTTGGGAACGGAGAGCGAGATGTCTCGCCAGCGACTGCATACATGGGTAATAACCCAGGGTGCATTCATGATGGCCTTCTTGGGGTTAAGGTAGCGGTCACGATAGATGTCTGGAAATGTGTCTGCGATGTATGACCACCCAAATATCTCGATGAGTATATCATCGGGCAACGTGCGCATGGGATGACGGATGAACTGTATTGCGTCAAGAACAAAGTAGATGAGATAGCGGGTGGAAGTGTGAGAAAAGGAACGGCTGTCGCGCTGGTGGGGATAAATGATCCTTGAGGTCGTCTGACGGAAGAGATGGAGGTGGAGAGTTGTAGGAGGATGGTTGTTATCAAGATACCCAAAAATCAAAGATAGGGCACTCTCAAAGAGGTTTGACGTGCTGTCCTGGTCGCTCAGGATGTCCACCAGGTTGGGTTTAGTTCGGAAGGGATGAAAGACACGCCGGCGATCCTGTAGTGCCGGGAGCAAGCAGTCACTAGCACCATCATCATGCCCTAGAGGCTAGTAGTGAAATTCTTGAGTATGTGTGTAAGACAATTTAGACGATTCTCACAGTCCAACGGCTTCGAAGACTCCGTCCAGCAAATTGAGCCAGGGTCTCTAGCAAGGTACGGAAGTCCGACAAAGTCCGGAAGTGATACATCAAGGTGATTAGCGGCCTCTGGTCGTATTCGGCGTATAGTGGCCTCCAGATGAGAGCCAGGCGGTCAGGAAGATCGTACTGATGTACGATTACTCCATCCTGAACCGTGCACAGCCATAATCGATCGGGATTTTGGTCACATTGCATGAGTTGCACGGTGAGAGGGCCGCATTCTGCGACAGACTCGATAGCTGTGGCCAGGAGCGACCAGTCTACCTCCACTTCCAGCAGTACCATGTGCACATGTGGCAGTTTGATTCTGGCTCTAGTGCTTTTCAATCTGAAAAACAGGTGAGTTACTCAATTAATGGAACAAGGTCAAAGAAGAAGTGACCTTAGCAGAAAGAGCGAGAGAAACAAGGTCGCCAGGAGGGTCCCCAGCGTGAACATCCCTCCATCAAGACGATTGGAAATTTGGAGGTAGTGAGGCAGCAAATGTACAGATCTGGCTAGAACAGGTGAGACAGGAGTATTGAGCATGAATTGCTAGGACCTTGCAATGACATGTAGAGGCATGAGATTCGATAAATGGGAGGAAAAAGAGGCGATGAACGATAACAGTAATTAAAGGCATCGAGCGACCCTGAGCAGACGGCATGAGGGCATCCTGTATCATACCATGAGTTGGAGAATTTCCAATTGACGAAGGCTGAGCGCTGAGGACCTGCTGAGGACTGTCGGAGTCGGATGTACGTACTAGGGTGGGCCTTCTTTCCTGTGCGCCGCTGACATCCTTTCGTTTCAGCACCCCGATATCTCGTCAAGTGCGAAATCGCCTATCGCGACAATCACCCAGTGCACGACGTTTGTTGACTTGTCGTGCGCGAGGTACGAGCGTTCGCCAACTTGAGGTCTTCGATCGGACCGGTGATGTGGTCAATCGTTCCTCTCTCCTTGACCGTCATCGCCGCCGACATTGAAGTCGTGCTCGCGACAGCCTTGAGCGCGCTGCCACTCCTTTCGCTCGCTTATTTTCTCCACCTCCTTGTCTCATTTCCTCTACAGACAAATGGAGCGGATTGAACACGACCCAGGCCACGAGGTCTGCCCCAACTTTGCAGACCAACGGTATCAACGACAACGTGGTTACCTCGTCGCGGACGACGCTCTTCCCGACATCACCACCGACGACTTAGCGGCTCAGCACCTTCGCGACGAATGGCAGGCCGAGAATAGTGCACGCCAAACCCTATATCAGGCTCAAGTCGAAGCAGACCGCGTCAACAACGAACAGCGACGGTTGCTGGAAGAAGAGGCAAGGAAAACTCGAGAGGACGAGCGGCGCAAGAAGGAGCAGGCAGACTTAGCGGAGAAAGAGAAGAAGCGCGCCATCCTCCACCCGTTCGACGCGTCAGCCAAGATGGGACCATCATCGACCGTCTCCCGCCCTACGCTCTACAGAAGATGCAGAACCGCGAGTTTTTTGGCCTCTGGTACTGCCTTCGCACTGCATGCCGCGAGGCCCGCACACTTTAGTTTGTTGGAGTCCAGTCGGGCCCATACAGTAAGAGTCTTAACACCACTTGGCCTTCCAACAGACGGTCGCCTTTCGTCAAACACTCGCCTTCAGCACTCGAGTCTTTATTTTGACTCCCATTGGTAAGATTTTCAGCTTTCTTTCTTCCCAGTTCCTTACTGATACTAACTTGAACATCAGTCAGTCGCCGACTTCGAGACCGACTCAGACCTTCAACGACTGCCTGACGGACGCGATACTCAAGCGGTCTTCAGTTTGCCTCGAGATCTCTTATGTCTGTCAACATACTGCTGCTCGACACCCAGGACCGGCAAAGTAAGTTTCAAGTTCTCCTACTTATCACCGTGTACTTGCTAACTAACTCTCGACTGACTAGGCTTCGCGACGGACGACTCATGGCATCAACAAGTGCGACTGAGCTTCGCGAAGGCTGGATCTTCCAGATACCTGGTGCGTCCTCTGACTGATTTCTTCTCTGCGATGTGCTGATGTTGACGGGCAACTTGTGACAGCTCTCGGCAGTTTGTTGGAACCGTTATCGGCCCTCAGCTCGGCCGCTCAGTCAGTGGAATGAACGCGGACGACACCTGATCCGGTGTGTTCAAGACTCGACGACCCGTTGGGGGGGCATCGTCCGCGCCAGCACCAATGGACGACCGTACACATATTGTCCATGACCTGTTCGCTTTCTCGGCGCCCCCAACGCCGTTGCCGTCGCCAGTAGCCGAACAGGCAAGCTATCACCTTGCACGTTCGATGCACTTGGCGAGAAGGGTAAGTCTATCTGTAAATTAGCTTGAGTTATGCTCATGATCTGCACAGGCGGCTGGTCGCCTTCACGACTCGTTACACTTGAACGTTCCGCATCGCCGAGCCTAACCGCAAGCTGGCCATCATCGTCGTTATGTTTTCCTCCGGCGTCGCCCTCACATCCGACATCGAACTACGCTTCGAGTGCTATATGTACACAAGCGGGATGTCACAAGCTTGAAGGACAAGCTACTCGTCAACTTTGACAAAAGCCAAGGCTCGCATACCCACGATATGAGTTTTCTTCTTGCACCGTCATGAGTGCTGTGAACTAAGGACATATTCAGTGTTTTGAGCCGTCCTAAACATCAGAGAGTAGCAGGTGTATTCGAAAAATCAATTAATCACGGTACACATGCACCCTGCTGCGCATGAAGACAACGAGACTTGACACGACTCTGGTCTCAAGACTCCAGCGCTGACAGCCTTCACACGAACTGCAAGTCTTTTTGATCAAACCCTTCATCTTTACTAAGCAGATTTGGGTCACACACAGACGGCCGTAGGTTCCCGTGTTTGAGTGCAGTGAGGTCTTCAGTTGGTCGACTGCGGTACCGGCCATCAAGTCTCCTGTTCTGAAGTGAGGCATGTGGCACGCTATTTCTCGCCACCCAGTCTCAGCTTGTCATCTCCTGCTCGTTCACTACTCCTCCGTCTGCCAGGCAGCCTCTGTCTATCACACCAGTCTCATCCTGCCACCGCTCAAAGAGCGGCACAGCCGTCCTTATAGCTCGCTCCCCAAAACATATGTATCCATGGCTCAGCCTCCACCGCGAACAAGAAACGGACTCGATGTACAGTACTGGAAATCTCAGGCGCTCCAGAGTCAAGGTCCTTACGAGACCTGGCTGCCGCGAAGCTTTGGAACTAGTCGTGCCGTTTTGTAAAACTCTGGACTAGAGAGAAAGTCCAGAGATCCACTTGTGAGTAATCTAAGGGCACACACCTCATTCTGACTCCATACCGACGCATTCTCGTTGCGGTGGCCGACATCCATCCGGCGCTCAACTATAACACAGCAACCCGACAGTGGTCGCGACGGAGCCGCCTTTCTACAGGGCCTGACGATACACGTCCCTATGCCACAGTCTTTCCCTGCTTCGCCGCTGCAGACAAATGCGCAGCTTACAATGCTCCCGCTCAAACTTGAGCCACCACTCTCACACATCCCCATCCTCTATCTCCTGCCACGCAGCAGCGCTAATGGCCGCTCGAACCACTTCTCGACGTGAACTCAGCCCAGAAGAGTCGCGACGGTGCTGATATTCGTGAAACTTGATTTCACTTCTTCATCGCATCCGTCGCGCACGTTTTTCGCGCCGGTCAAGGCTCGTTCATGATTCGAAGCTCTAGGCGGTCGATCTGCACAGACCAGATGGGACGCGAGGAGATCATTGGCTTGACCAGCAAGATGAAAGTGTCCGGAAAAGCGGTCATCAATGAGGGGGCAGTCCACGAGATCTTTGACTGCCGCCTATGGTTGGTGGCAAAGGACGGTGTCGGCGTCGCTCATGGCTCAACATAATCATGACCACGGAAAGGCTCGAGCAGGATCTTGGAACAGGATAACCTATTTACGCTTGGCGCGGACGAGGTTACGATGCGCTCGTACGGCCGAGTGAATGGCAGAATCAGATAATGAGCTCAATGAATCATCTACACAGGCAAGCATATGGGGTGCCGAAATGATGCAATTCCGAGATGTGACGAGTAAGTGCCACTGTTGCATCGCAGTGTTACTCCCGTCGGTTTTAGCTCCTGACCAGGAATCAGGAAGTCGCCCCACGGATGCCTCCTGTAGAGGTGCAATGCGACCCACTCCGGGCATATAGGCACCATGCACCCCCATCCCCGGTCTGAATCTTATTACCCATAATGCTTATAAAAATCAATAGAATCACTGTATTCATTGTAGTGCTACCAAGTACAACATGTGGAAGATAAAATATCTATCTGAGAAGCAAAGTAAGCCGAGAGCGAGCTGCATCTGCACGATACGATCAGCATTGAGACAGAACTGACGAACCCTACAGACGCGAGACTTACCACACATCAGAAGCACCAAGCGCCAAGCACTAACACGGAGAAGCAAGCAGACGGTCAGAATGTGGGAGGAGCATGAGAGAAAAGATTGTACATCACCGTGAATCTTGCTGAACCAGTCTCGAGCGCCTGTGAGTATCGCATCGACCTGCAGGCTCGTACTCGAGTAGGGTTGTTTGGGGATCACCCGCAGGTCTCAGTATCGGAGTTCAGTCGTTGGTCGTCGCAAGTCAAGAGGTCGGTCGTCGCAGCTGAGACCTGGTCGTTAGAGTAGTCATTCGCCGGTCTCGGGAGTCGGTCGTCGCATCTCGGGGCTGGTCATCGTCGTCGTGGCCGCAGGTCTCATGGCGAGCTGGCAGTTATACAGATCTTGAGGCTCGTCGTAGTCGTTGCGGCAGATCTCAAGGTGGGCCGGTGCAGGTAGTGTCTTGGTGATGGCCATCAGTTACAGTCGTGGTCGTTGTCGTTGCCGCAGGCCTCAAGGTGGGCCGGTGCAGGTAGTGAATCACAAGTAGACGGCCGTCAGCGGCGTCCGAATTCTGTCCTGGAGTCGATGAGAATCAAGGAAGAAACGCGAACAACTGGGGAGTGGCGCAGTATCGTAGGTATCGTAGAGCAGCTCAAGAAGGGACTGCAAGATGAAAATTATCAACCGTCTCGAGGAATGTGACCAAAGAAGAGTCCGTGTGTAGGAACGGGAAAAGTACCGCTCCTTATCAACAGTGTGAAGGGTACCAAGCATAAGAGCAAGTAATTTGTGCCTGTCACTTCCTGGGAGACGAAAGTGCCAAGTATGGGACAAGTTGATCACGGCCATTGGACGAGCCATGAAACGCCACAGTCGTCAGGATCTGACTGGTCATTGAAATGCAAGGGATGATTTACAATTTGATTCGAGTCACTAGTCACTGTAGTTCGACGGATAAATTCCGACCAGGAAGTCGTTAGCATCGACAACACCTTCGAATATGTCCATCCATTGATCAAAAACATATGTCACATCCTTGACAATTCCATCTTCCGGGTCAGAGGGAACTCCCCTCGCAAGCCACTGGGCATGCCAGAACTCTCCCCATCTACCGGTCACCCCGTTAGAGCTGTGGGAGATATTATCGGTGAGGTAGGTCTTGAATCCTCCTCCAACGGCCTCAAATAGTGCTACAGCGCCACTAGATCATAGAGAAACTCAGCAAAAGATTTGTGACAGGGGGGGGAAGTACCTGTCGGAATTGATGGCAACGAAGTAACCGTCGTTAATATGATTGGCAGACCAAGTCTTAGCTTGGGACCGCAATCCACTACCCCACGGTGGCCAGTCGAGTTGTTGAGCAAAGGGGCCAAGAACAACAGTGACTCTGCCCTTGCCACCGACTTCGTAGACCTGACCGTTGGGAAGCTCCATGATGTTGATGACATGTCGAAGATAGTAGTCGATGATCGATTGACGTTTCTCTTTCAGGATGAGTGCACTTGGCGGAGACGATGACGGGCTCATGAATCTAGTCCCAAACCATGAGGTCGAGCTGACATCGAGTGAGGACGAAGAACATACAAGGCATCGCGAATGTGTCTTAGTCTTAAATCCCATGCTTCCACAAATTCTAGGGGTAAATCCTCCAAGAAGGTTCGATAGTGGGCGATAGTCAAAGAGACTTCGCGTCCATCTACTTCCAGTAATGCCAACAGGTGGCGAGAAGAGGAAATAGAGCTTCGATCCATGTAGATGGAGAAGGTGGACAGAGCATAATATTGGCGCTGGACAGTGATCACTGCACTTGACATTCGAGAGATGGACACAGGACTGACTGCAGGGAGGGTGAGGCTATCTATATGAATATCTGCGGATTCCTCCGGCCATTGATCTTGTCTTACGATTATCTATAGAATCTCGTCCATCTCCGAGCGATCATCGGAGACGCTGGAGCGCCCGTTTCCTGAGAGAATCAACGCGCGTCGCGTGCAGACGACATTGCTTGCGTGTCGAGTAGACCCGTATGGGGATGGACTTGAACAAGATCAACAGACGATGCCTTGAAGCTGATCTCAAGGCACATTCACAGCAACAAACTAGCGCATGATGCTGAGGGTGTCAGATCGTTTCAGTTCAAAGAGCTCAAAAATTGGTATTGCCCTCTACTCACCACACCAGTCGTAACCACTTACTGACGGCTTGGCGCGCGCGTCGCGGCTGGCATGCATGGACTTATCTAGATCTGAGTTCGGGTCCGGAACAAAGTTCGACAAACGTCAAAAGTTTAATCTTGTTCCAGCATGGTCGGCATCTCGGCGTCATGGAAGTCACAGTGCTGCCAACGCGACTCACTTGATGCAGGCATGTTAATACTAATCGATGTCACAGACAGCGGCCTTATGACTGCACCAAGGGTTGCTTATACTGGGTTGTAGTCGACCGGGTACGCTAGTCACGTATCCTGCCCAGGAGATGCTACTGACTACGTGTACAAATGCCCACGATTGTTACAACATTTATGTATCATGATCAACAGAGCACGTTCATTCCTCCAAGGGCGAGTTGATCGAAAGCTCGGACCTGGTCACCAGTCGTCGTGTCAGTAGGGTCATCATGTTTGGAAGAAGAGTCTACTCACACGATAATTCTCCAGAATCTGGTAGACCTGACCAACCTCGTAGTGCATAAGAGGATAGAAGTTCCGGGGAAGAAAGTGCATGTCGCAGCGACCATCTCCAAAGATCCGATCCCATAAGGCAGGCCCGACCCGATCTCGCAGAGATGGCCTCCACGAAGTCCATTGGTCGGCGGTACGGATTCGACGAGATAGTTCGAAGGCGGTATGCTTGAGGGTCGCCGCACCTTGGCAGACTTCCGTGTCCCACAGATAAACGATGTGGTCGATCTGCTCACTCAGAAGCTGCAGTCTACAGGCTTGTTCTCGGGTATAGAAAAGCCCCACATCCATGTTGGTCATCTTCAATATCCTGGATTAGAGCGTCACAGCAACCAAGAAACTGGACTCACGGTGATATTGGTATCCCGAATGAAGTCACGTAAACCTCCAATGTTTCTCTGCAATCGGGGGAGAAATCTTCCCAGAGAATCAGCATGAAGGTGGACCAGGTCGTGATATATCTTCGAAGCCTGTGCATCGGAACTCGTGTGACGAGACTTGACACAAGCGGCCGTATCGAAAATCGTTTCCATAGTTTTGTGGTATTCTACAAGCGCTGTAGGACCAACATACGCCAAAATCTGGATGGATAAGTCTTCAGTAGCTGTCGAAATTGTAGTGATTTGCCTGGTGAAAGTTCAGATAGGATCGTCATGGATGTATCATATGGCTCACTCGCGGTTGGCCCTTACTCGATCTTGAAGGGATTTTTGAGGCGCCTGGAGGATGCCAACAGTCCTAGCTTGAATAGTCTCCATCCTTGCTATCCACATAACGAGAGAGGCCGTCACAAGAGCGAGAAGAACCAACGCCCTGACTTGGTTCATGGTGAATTTCACCTCCGTTGCCTGTTTTAGAGTCAAAAAGGGACGACGACGTTCTGCAAAGTCCAGCGTACCGGTGGGCCGATGACAGGCTCTGGGATACCCCGATTCGGAGACTCCTCTGGAGTGTCACCTTCCTCCACGGTTTCGATGTGAGGAATATCTTCCTCCACGGCTTCGATATGAGGAATATCTTCATCCACGGCTTGGACATGATCACTCTCTGGACCCCATTCGATGGCAAGGGTAGAGGTGTGCGACCAGGGATTCATGGGTACATCAGCGTTCATCGTGGGAGGAGAGGAGGATTCACCTCGTGTAACTGGCATGCATGCTTTATACCCTTGTACGCCTCGTGTGCAGAGCATGTTTCGACATAAGCTGGGGTTCACAACAAGCGAGGAATCGATTGTTTCACACCCAACATTCACGCAACATCCCCTTCACCCCGCGTGAGCATCCAACAGGCATCGCCAAGGCGGCTGGACAATTGTGAGCAGCGATAACCGGAAAGGTCGCGTGAGTACAACAGGACGATAGCACCAGAAAGTGGCGTACCCCGACTAATGGCGCGCAATTCGTCTTCCGCTGGCGGCGCCAAAGTCTCGCAGTTCAAAGCGTCGTCGAACAGAAGAGTCAATTGTTTGATCAAGTCACGACTTGGGGGAGGCTGGATGAATGTGAGCAAAGACTAGCACAGCATAAATGACTGGACCACTGACGGGCACTTCTGTCAACTCGGCATCGAGCACCTCGAACGCTCCCCTTGCGCGATCTGGTATATGTGCACATAGCTACGTGAGTAGATGGTCAGAAGAGATACAAGTCACCAAGAGTGACGACATACGATACTTATCTTCACCACTTTCTTTTCTTCTCTCTTGTGCGGTGCGCGCAATGGTGGAGGTCCAGCAGGTGACTGCTTATGCTTGGAGGCATCACGTGCGGCAGACGCGAACAAGCCTTTACTGAGTGGTACTCGTAGCCTAGATGTCTACTTGGCGGAAGGGGGGCCAACGCTGTCAACGAACGGAAAATATGAGTGACGAGCTTCAAACATGTCCGTCGAATCTACTCACAGGCCGGAGGTGGTCCGTAAGGACCCGACTGCGGCGGACTAACTGCAGGTGGTGGGGTGGATCCACTAGTAGATTCAGGACGAGGTGGTCCACCTGCACGAGCTGGGCGAGGAAAATCGATGCACAGTCGCTTAGTTTATAAGCAGTCGGAATCTTGTAACCCAATCGGTCAACGTAGCGTTCGTTACTAGAAGTTTGCTTGTACTGACATCATTCCAGCTCATCAGCAGGCGCAAGGCGGATGTCTCGCCACCTTCCAGATCTTCCGTCACCGCACTGACACTCACACCAACCAGCGTCAGCCCCACAAGGCCCACAGTACTACCAACAAAGAACGAGAATGCCACACATGGCACGGAACGAGGGCATCTTCATGTCAGGAGAAAGATGCCACGACTGCAGGATCTCGTTCTGTGGTGAGATCGTCAGCATTACCGACAGCACAGAGCATTATCAACGTACCGATATGTGACTACCAACGCGCTGCAGGATCAATACCCCAGCGAAAACCTGCGTGCTGGGCGTGACCGACACAAGGTATGAAACGCCGGTACTGTGCCTGCAGCGAAAAGGGATTGAAGTGTGAAAACAAGGTGAGGTACTGGAGACGTCATAGCAGTTTCAAACATGTACACGCCGACGCTTGACAATGTCGAGGGTCAGACTACCGATGTCGAGGTCTCGTGCGAAGCGATATCCTGAAAAGCTGATGTGGCGTCTGTGCATTCAGAAGGACAAGCCTGGAATATAAATCAGAAAAACAATCGGGACGAGAAAGGGATGAGACAACCTGGGACAAGGCGGCTGTATACGTGGACATGGCTTTACCATTAGTACTTCTGTCGTCACGATGAGTAGGTGTGCTTGGAGTCATCGGCGAGCCATAGGACGTACACGGCCTTCTGAACTGAACAAGACGAACAGATATTCCACGTCTTCGAAGCCCTGTACATCCGACGCGGTCAACGAATGGACACCAATGACCAAAGATCACTGACCTGCGACACGAACCGCGACTCACAGGCCGCGCCATCTCGTATGGACTGGCAGGATTCGGGAACGGAGTCGCGATCGGTTTGGGTGTCGGTCTAGGATTGAGAGTGCCGGCTTTGGGAGATGGAGCATTGTTCCAGCCCATGTTATTTCGCTGAGGAGGAGGTGGGTGGCGCCGCTGCTGGAAGAGGGGGAGGCGCGGGGTTGGAAGAATAAGGTCCCGGCTCTGGTGAGGTCTGGCCGTAAGGATCAGTGCTGGCAGGGTACGGAGCGGATACATCGGGTGTCGTAGGATAAGAGCGACCACATGAGCCGTTGCTAAATTGGTTGTACCCAGACGGGCCGTTCTCTGGCTGCTGGAAACTTCCTCCAACCGGCGCTGCTTTCATTGGAACTGCACCTTCACAAGCATGCTTGAGCAACGAAAGTCGCGGCACCAGCATTCTGCCTCAGACGTGCCACAATGGGAGTATGGCCGCTTAGGAGATGAGAATAGCGGTATTAACGCGCTGCTCGACGGGTGAAATATGGCGGCGGGCGCTGGGCATACTATTTTGCTTCGTTGGTTCAATGCGCGTGTCGTGTCTTATCACGGGCGCATACGGATGAGTAGAAGGCGTTCCTGTCGACATGATCCCACAAGGTCTGCAAGCAAAGCGTTAGATGTTGGGCACAGATGTTGCAAGACAAGGCACCATAGTTACCCGCACCCATAAAGTTCGATATTCAGAAGTACGTCATGAAGTCGGGGCCCCGAAATGTGCTGTATCGCCTTGCGACGGACAACCCATAGTCAAGACCCATGGATATGATGGAGGTAGGCAAAAAGGAGCGTTGTCACAGGCCGTTACAGATGCGCCCTGAGCGGCATAGCCCGTGCGGCCCACCAATGATAATACTCGCCATACAGTAGTGATCACAGGTCATGCGGTCTCTGATGCTGTCTTGATCAATGCATTAGTAGCCCGACGCAAGACTCTGGCTAAGGAACTGTATGCGGAACGAAGTCGAGAAGCGTATGAGCAAAGTCGCCGCGCCGACAGGAATCGCATCAAGCATGCTCTATTGAGCGGTTCTACAAAGGAACTAATCAATTCCTCTGCAGAGTTCGTTGGCCTCCCATTCATGGTCAACAAGTTGGGAAGTGATGAGCTTCTCTCCAAACCAGACGATGTGAAGGAAGAAACTCGCAAGTACTTTACTACTCTATACTCTCGTTCTCCTCCTCCTGCAATCCCTAAACCCTGGCTCACGTGTGCATCGGTCTCAGCTATCAGGGACAAGGTCGAGCGGGACCCATTTGAATGGCCGCGAATGGCGTCCGTTTAACTTTCAGACTATCGCGCAATGCTTCGTAAAGGGAATGCGAAACCCCGTCCTGGTCCTGATGGTTGGGAAAAGTGGTGCGTTAAGGCGCTCAATGACAAGACTTTAGCGCTGATCGTCACTTTGCACAACTACACCGTGCGGACGTCCCGATTTCCTGACAATGTCAAGGACGTATAGGCAACAGCGCTGTATAAGCGAGGGTTACGGACTAATCTGGCAAATTACCGTGGTCTACAAATCTCGAACTTCATGGCAAACTCACCGATGACTTGGTTGAACTATTGTCTGACTCCCTATGTTTCTAGACTCGGGATTGTACCGGAAACCCAGGTTGCGACTCAACAGGGTGTACAGACACGGGATCTCATCAGCTTTCTTGCTGGCATCAAGACATGGGCCCGTCGCCACAAGCAAGAAGTCTGGTGTCTGAAGAGAGACCAGATGAAAGGCTTCGATTATCTGTCTCCACAGGGTTTTCACGACGCCGTCAGAGCGTATGGACTTCCGCTGTCCATTATTGACCTGGATACAGCTGCTCAGGATCGAGTCAGTTGTGCTATCCGCACCGCACACGGCTTGACGGATCCTATAATAATCAGTGGTGTTACCAAACAAGGTGGACCCCTTTCTCCTCTCAAATCAACACTGACTACCAGTTTAGGCCATCGCTGGCTCTCGGATCTCACCAGGGAGAGCGATAATGGTCTGGTCATCCGTACAGCCTCAGCAGCCTCAAGTGATCCACATCTGCCCGATGATAGTCTTGAGCTTCCCGTCTCTATGACCGAGGCAATGGACGACTCTTATCTTTTCGCCCGGAACTACGTTGGATTGATGTACTTTTGCCTCTGCATGGAACGGTTTCAATTCGCATACGGCTGGCTAACACAGTGGTCTAAGACGATAGCCTATGTATTGGAGCCATCCAGTGCGACGCCTGATCGCGTCCGTATGCCATCCATTACAAATAGGCCAGGCATCGACCCCAGGAAGCTAACATTCCATACAGTCCCGCTGGTAGTCAACGAGCTTGATATGCTGCGGGTGAAGATCGATGACCCCGGCACTAGATATGATGAATTGAAGGCCTTCATTCACGACTTCAGAGTACCCAAGTTCTCAATGCGCCCGCCCATTACTCTACTGCGCAAGATGTTCGTGCAGAACATTGCTTCCCGCGCACGAGCTCTGCTCTCACTCCAACCAATCTCGAACGACGACGCCCGCCGACTCGACCATCAAATGGCCCTGAAAGTACACGAGCTTCTTGGTTTCCCATATCGTCCGACCACCGACATACTGACCCTACCAATTTCGCTACGTGGTTTTGAATTCCCCTCTATATCTCGGATTAACTCAGCTCTAGCAATCGAAGGACTGGCAAGAGATCTCAATCATCACATACCGGCGTATCGTACAATGGCGCGTATTGGACTAGCAGACTGGACCTGCTCAATCAACGGATGCCTTGATCCACTCGAAGGTGCCGGGCTGAATAGGGACTTCACTCATTATAGAGGCCGACTACCGTCTGCGTGGATCACTGCGCAACATGCTGTGAAGTCCATGCCCGTGAAGCTGGCCCTCGCGAGGACAGATCGAAGCTTCGTGTTAACAGGGCAAGTCAGTCTTTCTCACGCTGCGGGACTCTGTCGCTCACATTGTGCAACGATGCCACACGGTCGTATCTGGAACTCACTTCGTGCTAAGGGTGTTCGCCTGCTACACCAAGTCGGTCAATGGCAGAACTCTTCCTTTGTTGTTCATCGTGACGCCCATTCCCAACTCATCGCAAAGCCGATAAGGGCGCTAGGACCGCTTGGATTCAAATGCGGACCCTCCTGGATGGTGCCCCATTGTCGTGGTTTCATACAGCTGATCCGGAAGTCATGCGTTCTCGACAAGAGAGACGGATTCTGGCCGAGGAACACATTCGTTGGTGTGCATCGACATCGTCGCTATCACCGTCTTCGGTGACATTGGATAGAGGAGAGGTATCGCTATGGGCGTCTGATGGATCCGCCGTACCCGCGTCCGCTGGTCCACTTGAGCCCAAGTCTATCATTGCGGCTATTACGGGACCACAGACTCTGGCCATGCGAATCCAGGGTTCTGCTAACTCTATTCTTCACGGTGAAGTTTTTGCACTGATTATGGACTCCCTTCTAGCCTCTGACACCGGAAGTTTGGCACGACTACTTACTGATCATCTCAACTCGGCTCGACTGGTGGCAGATGCCAGATCCCAATTGGGGATCATGGACAAGTTACGACGAACGCCTGGCCGCTCATACTACCGTTGGCTCTTAGCAATCCTAGAGGACAAACCGGGCCTGACGGTAGAGTATACGAAGGCTCATACATCAGCTGAGTCTATCGAGGCACGTCTCAATGCTGAAGCGGACTACTACGCTTCAGGGATGCATAACCTCCCGCCAGATACCATGGGCTTACCTGTCGCGCCCATACCCACGTTCTTCATGGATGAGTTTTCGTTCCACTCACCTGTACACGGATGGATAGAGTCTGATATTAAAAATTTTGTAGCTTCTGTCTCATCAGCTGAGACCTCACGGATACTCGCCAACACCAAGGGGATGCGTATGGCGGGGTGGCTACATGACAAGCGCCCGCCTCCTCCGTTCCCTTACACTCACGCTGTCTCTGCTTATTCGGCAGCAGTCCAACTGTACGCTAGATCGGGTCAGCTTCCGACAGCAGAGACTTTATACGCTCGAAAATATCGGTCCTCCCCTCTCTGTCGATTCGGATGTCCTAGGTTTGAAGACCCACATCATATATTCGTCCACTGCCCTGTCTTTCAGAGCATGCGAGACGAGGCCCAAGTTCAACTTCTTGGGGCAACGTCTCGCGCACTGCAACTGGCTGACAAGGATTACAAGCTGGACGCCTTCAGTATACTGGCCTCCGTGGCTAAGTCCTTCTTTATAGATGCTGACAATGTATGGCCAACAACGCTGACGCAATATTATTTAGGTCTGGTTCCTCCGCTCGACAAATGTATACCTGTCGACCGCATTCCATCCTCAGTCATGCGAGACCGTGTCCTTCGGAACTTACATTCATCATGGCACATTATCGCTGTTCGTCTTGCGGGTCGCATCTGGGGGAATTTCACGGGTCGAATTGCTACATCTAATGGCATTGCGGCACGCGTATTCAAGGGTGCGAACTGATCAGATAGTTCGACGTCCTGAACAGCCCTCTTTTTGTACCTACATTTCGCCCGACAGCCCGGTAGCTTTCCTTACTGGTGTTTTCTCCTCATAGAGGTTTTCGCCAGAAGGTTTTGATGCACCCGTGGCCTGCGTCGCCTTTGAATTTGTTTATTTCTCACATAGTTCGTCGGGGGCATGCCCTTTAGCTGTAGTATACAGCACAGGCGGATTTAGAATAGTAACATAGTAACTTAACATCCTTTCCAGGTAATTTGTAACTGTCCATCGGTTTATAATCTGGGATCGCCCTTTCTCAGATCTACTCCAGCTCGATAGCATTGCATCAGAGGGCCTTATTTCCACGCACCGAAAAGGCTAAGTACCTCGATCATATACCGGAAACACTCAAATTGGAGCAGACACCTCCAAGACAAACTTCGCAAATCTGACCAGGACACCCTCATCGAAGAAGAGTGCCCTTAGTGCCTCCTTACTCCCCATCAAGAACGCCTTGATGCGCTGCTTGGCCGTCGGGTGATACCGCCAGACATCCGCAAAGAAGTCCTCCCACAAATCTACAATCGTCGCATCGTTCTCACAGCCCAGAAGCGCGTGAACGTCATCCTCAGCTACACCTGGACCACACCCAAACCCACATCGACGCTCGGAGCGAGGGACCAGTACAGGCTGAGCTCTGGAAGCTCGTCTCAGCACTTCAACCGCCAGTCTGTGGTCACTAAATGCAAGACGAGCCAGAGCGAGTTTGTGAACAGGCGAGGGAAGACAGAGGTAGGATTGCATCAGTATGATAATTTGCCTGTGATCATCGGCAAGGAAACTCTCGCCGTCAAGAGGTGGCATTTTGACGCGACTGAGCATCCGTCGCACATAAGCACGAATGCCACAGAGCCTCCAAAGAGCAAAGGCGGTATAAAGGGCATTTAGTTCCTCGGAGACGATCCCAGGAAGACGATGTCGTCGTCATCCCACGGCCAGGCAGTTCTCTCTATTCCAATCCTGAGCCAGGCGATCACTCTACTCGTCAGTGCAGCGTTGAGAGTGAGATGGACGGGAGGTGGTTGATAACCGCGTGAGCTGAGAAGCATCTCCTCCGACTCTCTCCACGTCATACCGTGGCGCCACGGACTGAGACAGTCCGGCAATGTATGTCTCACCAAGAGGAAAAGACACAATCCGGCACGGAAGGGGAGACCCAGTGTGAGGGCCGGCGGACAGTGTGCTAAGGGGCGCGCGGGGGCCCATCACATGAGCGAATCAGTGTACTTTCCCTCAACCGCCTTTGTCGAAGCAAATGCGTCGGATTTAGACGGACAACATCGACTCAATACGTGCCACCTCGACGTTCCAAATCCCCGCGCTCACGATGTGTGATCTCGACGTTCTAATCCCCGTGCTCGCGTTGTGCGATGCGACCTCGACGTGCTAATCCCCGTGCTCACCATGTGCGACCTCGACATTCCAATCCCCATGCTCGCCATGCGCGATGCGACCTCGACGTTCAAATCCTTGTGCTCGCTATGTGTGATCTCAGCCGGGCTCGCTGTTGCGAAAACAGAAGGGGGCCCATGGGCGGCCGAGCTCACTTTGCGAAAACAGGGCTCATGGTGGAGCACACGCGTTCGTGACCGGGAGGGATCGTAATCGACGAGTGAGGCGGTGTTGCCCGTGAAGCTTGAAGCGTAGAAGACCGCATTGTTCATAGTGATGGTCGTGGAGGTTGCATAGCAGACAATGCGGGACCAAACACCGATCTTTTGCGAGCATTTGCACCTTTGTTGTGTCCATCATTACACTTCGACCATCTCCATTCTCCAATCAAATCTCAATGGCTCATTCATCTTTTTCGTCTCTCAATCAGGTCGCAGGCAGTTGACTCACTATAAAATGGCTCTCTTATGTATGACATCCTGAAGTACTCTCGTCTCGCCGCTGCCGCCATATCAACATGGCAGCGCTCCAGCGTATGGATGTCGATACATTCGCCACTTCATTCTCATTTTCTCCTCGAGATCCCCATCTCTCAGCGGTCGTCTATGGGATGCCAAGTGGAGAACCATTAGGCGTGAGTTTTCCATACCAATGTCTGATTCGGCCGAGAGTTGATTTCTTAGCTCAAGGTTTTTGGGCGCAGTACGCAAAGTTCAAATTCAGATGCAGAGTGGCTCCCCAGGCTTTGCCAACCAGACTCTCAAGCGCGCGCTCTGTGCTGGAGCCAGGTGAGGGACCCCATTCCGGCTCACGTCGTCTAATCTTTTGATCTCTCGTTCCACAGAACGGCACATGCATTTTTTTCACCGGACCGCTGGGCGGTTACGGCTACGACCTTACAAACGGCACCAATGTCAGATTTGGAGACTCTGATGTTGCAGATGCCGTGAAAATAGATTTTGTTCAATGTCACAACTTCACCGCTGTTCTTACGACTAGCTCGTCTGGAATTCTCAAGGTGAGTCTACTGATAGTCTGGAGAGATTCAGAGAAACATCTCATCCTCTATATAGTTTTGGGACCTCCGCTCGTCTCGCAACATGATGACTGTTAATGTTCCGGGAGGTTCGGTACGAAGCATCGACCTCGCTTACCCTATGTTAGCCGTCAGTACGTCGAAAATCTTTCTTTACAACTTGGAAGCGCCCTGTAGTCCGGCAATTGTGAGTGGACATATACCTGCTCAGGCTGCAGCACTCATACAGTCCAAGACTATGCCATCGCCGTTTGTTTTGTCCGACCAGGTAGAGACCATGGTCTGCTTTCCCTCTCGATATCCGGGCATCGCATTGGGAAAAGGTCAACAGGTGGCTGTCAGGTAATGATATACATGTTACATTTTGGACAGACGTAAGCTGACACAAGTTTTCCTTTAGATACGGGGCTCCAAGGGATGAGGACGAGTAGGTGTCGCTGCCTGCCTGAACTTGATCTGACTCCATTCCAGAGCTCGGTGTAATTATACGTTTCGTGCCAGTATCTTTCCGGGGGATGATGACCACAGTTACATCACCGCCATGGCCGCCCATCCACAACTTCCAACGCTGGTCACTGTTCGTCAGTGAGCATCCCTTCCGGCAACATCTCAGGCTCACAATCAGAGCATTCAGGTAGCAATGGACACTTGGACGTATGGGAAAAAGACAAAAGACTTCACCTCTATGGTCAAACTTTTTTATCCTACTGTTTGTCCTACGCTGACTCTCTCCAGGATACAACGTAGGAGCCCGGACAGCAACGGACTTCGTGACACAATCCTCATTCAACTCGGATGGAACTATCTTAGGTTGTCTGACCTCTTCGCCTCGAGGCCTGTGGATGGCAGAATGGCCAGCAGAGGACGGATCCGACGAAGGATTTGGTGAGGAAGGCAGACCATGGAAACGAGTAGCATGAATAGAGAATAGAGAGAAGCCGTAGAATACGACCAATGAATAGTCACCTTGTGCGGGAGACTACAGTCAATGAGAAACCCTTTGTGTAACACCCTGGCCCAGGAAGTTCCGATCCTCTTCGTCGTCAACATTGTCGACAGCGACTACAGCATTTTTTCTGCATGCAGACCATGAATGTAGTCTATTTGCAGCAGAAAAAGACAGTCAAATTACCCCGCCCTACCGAAGCGCATCTTTCCAACGTACCCCCTGGGACCCCTTTCGAAACACGACCGACCACGGTTTTTTTCGCAGTGGTAGCGGATTCAGACACCGCATACACTCGTCCGCCTTCCGCCTTGCCTGCTTGTTGTATCGACATCAGTCATGAGATCTAGAGCCTTCCGGAACAAAGTATACAATATCAGTTCCCCTCACAGTCACACCCGGTCCGAAGCAGCCGTCTGATCTCAACTCTTCCACTTACCACCGTGATCGCTGCTTGACTAGGCACTCCTAGGCACTCTACCTCATCCGCCGTCGCGTTCCTACACAAAATGGACAATACCTCCTCGCGCTTTGGCTGGAGCCTCCACGACGGCACTGAACCAACGGACCACCGGTACTCCACCGGTCAACGCCAGGGCAAGCACACACGCTTGGCAGAAGGAAGCAGCGCAGGATAATGGTCCCGACGTCGCAACAACCAGAGTGCACTCAAGGCGACTGGACGCGGGATCCAATCAAGTCTGTTGCACCGCAACTTTACGCTTGTTGTTTTGCTTACCTTTGTTATAAGTGTCTAGCGCGCATTCGCGTCAGCTACTTTGCAGCTGAGAACAGTGGCAAGCGCATGACGACGGTATTTTAGAGAGGGCAGAGACTGGTGCATCCTTATGCACACGATTACGGCCATACAGCAAGTAATATGCCCCCACAGACTCGGACCCAGGACTGTGCCATCGCCGGTCTCGAAGTCATGCCCAAGGCGGGCAAGAGGCCAAGGGCCGCAAGGCGTACAACTTGCTCGAGCCCCCTGAATATCATCTGGGCGCCGTCTTGCTTGACAACGACAACGGTCGACCACCATCTCTATGTGCCATCGACTCGTCCGTGCTATACACATGGGAGGGCGTCTCCAAGACCGACGGCGCGTACAACAACGCCGCCATCGTCCAGCTTCGGGCTCACCTTCGATCAACTGACTTCCCCTGATATCGCCCAAATACCAATCTCTGGCGTGACTGTTGTAGGTGCAGCATCCTGAACGACCTGTCCTTCCGCACATGAGCAAAAGCCGCCGTCATCCTTCCCTCTGCTTTTGCAGGCACACGAAGTTGCTCAGTGAAGCGTAGAAAGGGCGGCATGGCGAATTTGACCAGCGGCAGAAGAGGGGAAGGTGGAACGCTTTGGGATGAGCTGGTTCCTTTGAGCGAAGCCATACTCGTTCACCTCACGAGGAGCGACCGTCCTGGTATGCTCGATGCGAACCGTCGGAGTGGTTTGGGCCGGGTCGTCGAGATCATCACGATCGGTATGCTTCTAGCCTGCATCTACAATTTATCGACCACTTCTCAGCATCGAACTCCTCGAGTTCATGTTCTCGGCGTCGCTATCCAAATGGCTGTTAATAGGAGATTCTGGAATGATCATGGTGAATCGATCCAAGGGTATGTCTCATAATTTGTCTTGGAATACTTTCCCCGACGAGTATCTCAAGCTGAAATATCTAGCTACCGTAGGCTACCGTATGTCCTGTGCAAATGGAAGTAATATGACCCTGAACATCGTGGAACATCTCTTCAGGAACTCGAAGAAGCTCCGCACAGAAACAAGCGAAGCAAGGTTGTGTCAACCTCGACGACTCGTCAGGCTACTGTAACCTGTTCGACATGTTCATTTGACCACGTCCTGAGTCCTGACGATATTATAGCCAATTCGGCGCCGCCTATCTCAGTAGATCTGCTTTTGTCCGATGCAGGATTGTCCCGAAATGAAGACGTGGAGGTCAGAAGGTGTGTCAGGTCCAGAGTAGGCAGGTTGCGGTACCGTAGCAATTAGTGTAGTACGGACCGTGCTGTGTTCTTTATGGGCTAGATGCACGTATCATATCTATCTATCTATCTAGATCTATCAGTCTTCCGCATATATCAAGGGTCGGCTAGCACAGGTACTTAACAGACTCTGACAAAGATTTTTGTTAGTGTACCCAAACACCGAGAATCGATGAGTGGCCCGCCCCCTACCGAAGAGGTATGTCGCTCAACCATGCTCAATGCATGTGATCTTACGGGATTGACAGCCTCCTCTACGAAAACGATACGTTCCCTGCTCTTTCCAGGTGGATCACACTCGGAAGAACATCGCGTTGCATGAATATTCGGTTGTTAATCCGCAGCGCATCGGGTGAGTGATGACGGGCCTTAACAATCTCAGCCGAAGACTCATAAAAACCGTAGAACTAGCACTCAGCCGACCAATCCTCCCGCCGCCGTTATAGGTTCGAGTACCACGGCTGCGGCCCACCCCAGGACCGCTATGCAGTTCAGCGAGAGCCTGAAGTGGCCATTCAATCCCCCTCCCATCGAGCGCCGGAAAGCTGAGCATGTTGTCACTGGTCCGATCTCCCCACGCCGAGGTGCCACAGCCGTCCGATATTTCAATAGTACGGGCACATCGGATCTCCCATATCCCACACGCGATGCTGAAGAGGTCGGCACTGTGTTCATGCACTCCAATTATGCTACTGGAAAACGTCAGATATGGCTTTGTGATCGTCAGATGCAGTGGACCATTATCCCGTATCCAAATGGCGACAAGACTCGTCATATCACCCACCCCGAGGATATCACCAAGTATTTCAATATTACTCCTGCGGAAAACCGTCCCACCTGGGTGCTATTTGCCACTCTCGAGCGGCATTATCATAAACAAGTAGCACAGCAGAAGTAAACATTCATTCTCATTGTGTACTACATCACTTATCGTAGATGAAAGATGGAAGTAATTAGACGATTTTCTCTTCCGTTTCCAACCTGTTTGCCTCGTTCGAGAAATAGAATGATTCGAGCTGGCAGATGAGGGTCGTCGAGGCGCCTCACAGCTGTCTCAACGTCGAAGTTTTCAAGATCGGAGTGGTAGAACTCCGGATGTTGCACACTGATTGTCGGTTCGGAAGAAGCCCAGAGCCTGCAAACTTCACGCTCTCATTTGTACCACCCTCCTAAGTGTGGTCTGTAACCATTGTCGCCTGTCCGTCTCGTCGCCCGTCGCCCGTCCTGATGCAGCGGCCGTCCTTGTAGCTTGCCCTGCCCGTATTGATCACAATTAGTAAAGGTAAGTAAAAGCAGTATTTCCAAAGTACGAACGTAAGCCATCGGAGACGAATGAAATTGTACTTTGTAGTACACAGCTTCGCGATCAGCTTGACACAACGATTTACCGCTGCCAGTACACCCCGCTTCCATTTCCCAAGCTTGTACACCACCTGTCCTTCGCGTGTCCTTCGACGAATACAACCCGAACGAAGATCAAAACATTGAAGGCCAGTTTTATCGTCAAATACGCCAGACCACATAGCAATCTTTTGTGCGTAGTTGCTATACTTGATACGACAAGTCTGATGCATATGTTCGTACAGTCGATTGCTTGCAATGCGAACGCCAGCACGATCGTCATTGATGAATGCATCGTGAGTGTCGCCTTCGTGTTCATCTCGCTTGCGAACACTCGCGAAATCGTCCCAGAATGAAGCTTCTGTATGAAGCCCTAGGGAGGTCAGTCAGTCCATGGACAGGCTATGGCATCGATCTGGAGCTTACCATCTTTGCAGGATTACGGTTGCTTTTGACGAACCTGTAGATTTTCGCGGGCGTGTTCCGCGTGTTGAACTCATATGAGCAAGTGCACCGATAAGGTAGGAGTGATCAGAAGCAGAGAGGGCCGACCCTCTGAAGTTGACTGGGCTTTTGGTCGCTCGTACATGGTGGGCAAAGAACCGATCGTGCAAAAGCACGCCTGAATCCTGTAGTCACTTCGGTGGCCAGAGAA
Source organism: Strobilurus stephanocystis (assembly GCA_019915075.1). NCBI lineage: Eukaryota > Fungi > Basidiomycota > Agaricomycetes > Agaricales > Physalacriaceae > Strobilurus > Strobilurus stephanocystis. The sequence continues at coordinate 64,417 of JAHLMI010000023.1, forward strand.
GAAGGAATTGATGGCGGGACGCTACGTCGGAAGCTATCAGGGCGAGTTATGGGTTATTAGGACGAATTATGGGCTTGTCGTGTGGGCAGAGCAATGCCTGTCAAACAGAGGTGATGGTCAGCGAGTTACACCTCTGAGCCTTGATATTCTTCCACCATGTCATTGGTTGTGGCGGCTCGTCGTCGTCGTTGAGGCGGGGTGGGGTGACTCTACTCGGGTTAACCCAGGCATTCTGGCAAAGGTGTGTTTGTCACCAGGTTGACGGGGAGCTTCAGCTTTGCGATGGCAAGTGTTGATCCAACAACTGTGGCAGCGCCGCCTAGAGAACAGTTATGGTCTGTTGATTGTGCTTTCGTGGGGACGAGACTAGCGTACCCATATCACCGTGCATAATCCTCATGACCGCTGAAGGTTTCCAGCTGATACCTCCTCCCGAATCGAAGGTGATGCCTGTTATTTCTGTCTGTAGTCTTGTCCGAATCCGGACATGAAATTAACCTCGAACACATCTTATCGGAACGAACAGCATCTTATCGGAACGAACAGCATCTTATCGGAACGAACGGCATCTTATCGGAACGAACAGCACTAGTGAACAGCATTCTATCAGACTTAGGCACATTACACGAGGTCGACGTACAGCACGAAAATAAGCATGATCATGATTAGGTTGACAGATTCAAATAGATACTGATCATCATGATCATGATCAACTTGTCTCCGTCTTCCCTCTCATCACAGTCTCGTCTCATGCATGTCGTCCCATCACGGTCAAACGTTCTGCGTGTGCAATGTCTGCCGCAAGTTCAACCCTCTTAATGGGACATATGGGCGTGCGGGATTTTGGATACTCAACCGCAGCATCGCGAGCCATCGAACGACACAGATCGCCTACGAGTTACGACATCCGCCGACTCCCACATTCCCACATATGGCAATACCATCTGGGTCGACGCCTGCAGAATCCCTAGATTCTATACCTCCTGTCACTGTGGAACCACCCGTAACACATGACCAGTCATCCAATCCCTTATTAGTTGTCTTGCGAGATGAAGCGGCGGCCTACGAAGCCGACATCGTCTTCATCTCTCCACTCGACTTCCAGATATCACCTTCTCCTGACCAGTCATTCGTCTATCCCCCAATAGACGCGAATCCATTCCTCATCACCTGTAATATGGGAGCCTTTTCTTTGGATCGGACCTCTGCGCGAAACAGTAGTTTCCTAGACAAGGAAATGCGTCTAGTGGAGATGCTTCTTTTAGCGCAAGACCTAAACCCCATCACCGACGAGGAACGGCTGGTATTGGATGCCGCCATACGTCGCGCGCTCCGTCGCCTTCATCGATGGAAGGAAGTACAATGGACTGGCCAGCAGAAAAACCCTTCCCCGGCTAATGCAATTGTGGTCAAAACAGGTATTTTTGTCTACGCTAGCATGGCAGGCTCAAGATTTACCGGGTTATCCCTGCAGATATGTATTTTCGGGATCCCCGGTCTCGCCATGCAGGGATCATGGTCTTCGCATTCTCTATCCTCATCGCCAGTCTTCTGTATCATGTTTCACGCACGGCGGTCTCCCTATTACTTGTTGGATTCCGTACAGCCCTCCCCTTTTTTGATGTGCCAGTTGCAATCGCCCGAGAGGTTCCGATCGACATAGAGACCCTCATCAGTGACTTCAATCTGGAGCCTCTTACCGCCACCTTTTTGTGCTGTCCTCGATGCCACGAGATGTACGAGCGTGATGGATCTCCGAATCAGTACGAGCAACTCCCTACCTGTGTCGGTCATGACCACTCAGGAACTGGATCGTCGGGACCGAATGCGGGGATCGCGCATTTGCCCCCCGAGCCCTCCTCGGCTTCGCAACAGAATACATCTACCGGGAACCCGTCTGCTCAGCTTCCTTTCATTCCCATAGAGCCGCGGCGGCCTGGTTGTGGTGAGCCACTCTGGGAGCAGAAGAGATTTGGCACCCGGTCTTTGCACGTTCCACGTGTGAGATATGTCCATCAAAGACTTAAGGACTGGGTAGGGCGATTTCTGGCCCGTCCTGGAATTCCAGCGATCCTTGCACAGTGCACTGGGGTGGAGCAAAAACACGAAATGACGGATATCCATGATTTGCCTTTCTGGCACAACTTTGGGAAGGACGCCAACGGTCGCGCTTTTCTCAAGCCCAGTAATGGTGAAGGACGCCTCATGTTCGCCTTTGGACTCGACGGTTTCAACCCTTTCCAGGCCAAAACAGCCAAACAATCTGCTTCCTCGACAGCGATATACATGGTCCTGCTAAACCTTCCCCCTGAACTTCGCTATCTACGAGAAAACATGTACCTCGTAGGTATCATTCCTGGCCCCAAGCAAGCAACAACGGAACAAATCAATGCCGTCTTTCGCATCATAGTAGAGGAGTTCCAAGAGTTTTGGGACCCTGGCGTCTGGTTCAGTCGCACGTCTAGTGCTCCACACGGCTGTCTCTACCGTGCTGCCATGGTCCCTTTGGTTGCAGACATGCCTGCTGCTCGAGAGGTGCTCGGTTATGCGAAACCTAGGTCCCGGTATTTTTGCACTTATTGTCGCATACATCTGCAAGAAATCAGCAATCTTGATGTCTCCAACGTTGAGACCCGTTCCTGGAGCCATCAGCGAGAACTTATTCGAGAGGCCCTGGACGATGACGCTGCCACACAGAACCTTTGGAATACTCATCACATTGAATGGACACCGCTGTACAATCTGCCTTACTGGGATGGTGTAAAGCATACCGTCGTGGAAGGCATGCATCTAGGATATCTTGGAGCGATTCACGACCAGTGTCGCGACGTCTTCCAGATAGATGTGAAGAGGGCAGGTGGAGATGGCACTGCTGTCAAGAAGGTCCCACGCTATCCTGGCTCACAGAAAATGGCCCACTGGGCTCGCGCCCTCAAGTCCTTGGATATGAAAAACGCAGATCACCTCGACGCCTTCAAGAAAGCCCTGGTCAAGGAACCTCCCAACGTCCTGTGGCATATTTGTCATACGAACGGACTCTCTTACATTGGAAGCCGTCCCCAGTTGTTGAAGAATATCTGGTCATGGGTCCGTGCTTTCTTCCGGCTGATCTAGATGAATGTTCTGACCGCAGCTCAGCGCCAACAAGTCGATCCTGACACCATCGAGATTCCACTAGAAACACACGACATGGGAGACGATGCGGAAACTGAATCTATCCTCAGTGTAACGACCAGCGTTATCAGTGACAGTACGAGTACTACTACGAGATCGTTGAAGCGGGTCCGGGGCCGCGGCGATGACGATGATGACGACGACCAGAGTATCGTTTATGGCACCTCCGCCCCAACGAAACCTACGACGGACACTACGACGAACAACCTCTCGCCTACAAATAATTTGGCCAGCGCTTCTGTTCCTACAGCTGGCCCTGCCACTTCCTCTACTCTCACAGCCCACCCAGAGAGCATCCCAAGTCTGCACCCTCGCAAACGCTCCAAAAGGCCCGGGCCCTCAGATCGAAGCCGCCGGAACGCTTTCGCACCTATTCTGCCGGACGAGGCAATGATCGACCGCTGGACTGAGCTACTGCACCAGGGAGCTTTACCGTGGACACGGCTCAAAAATCAGCATTTAGTCAACGCTCAGGCTCTCTGTCTACGCAAGGGAATAGCCTTCGACAACAATGACCGCAAGTCCGATCTTTTTGCCAAGTTGAATGACTGGGTGCGTATACATGATCCCTCGGGCTTCTGTACTCACTTCGAACATAGATGGATGCCTTTGCGAACCCGGTCCCAGAAGAAGATGACAGCCCTCGACATGTACTGGGAGTCTCTGAAATGGCGGCCATACGCTCAGACATGCAGCAATGCATCCTTCCCGCGGCTCTGAATTGTGCTCCGTTAGATTGGGGTACCGCCTCTCGCGGTAAACTCAGTGCTGATCAGTGGAAGATGGTTGGCCTAGTCCATCTCCCTGTGACTCTCATTCGGCTTTGGGGCGTCGAGACAGACAACGTACGGCGGCGTTCTATGCTGGATAGCTACATGCACCTTGTGAAGGCTATCGACACCATGAACAACTACCTCATCACTCCGCTACATTGTGACTCATACGACTACCACTATCGGGAATATTTGCGTACATCCATGGAACTATATAAGGATTTTCCCATGCGCCCGAAATTTCATATGGGCTTGCATATGGGAATGTTTTTGAAGGAGATGGGTCCCATTCATGCGTGGCGTGTACCCGCATTCGAACGATACAATTTTCTCATGCAGCAGGAAAACACCAATCAGAAAATTGGTGCGTATCACTTGTTCCCTTCCTGTTTTTGTGCTGAACATCCCTTCTAGGCGATATGGAGAGCACCTTTCTCCACGATCTTGCTACATCCTCCAATCTCATAGCTCTTCTGAAATCGAACAGTTCCATCACGAGCAAGGCTGTTGATGTTGTGGAGCGCTACCACAAAGACTCCAACAAGTCAACAGCGCGCACCTTCATCCTATCGGATGATATCTCTCCTCCTGTTGAGACCGAATCTACGAAGGACAACTTCTTCACGCCGGGAAAGGATCTACTGCATAAAATCCAGGCATGGGATGCCGAAGCACCAGCGAAGAAGTTTTGGCATCTCAGGAAGACTGTCGTCCTTGGCGTGGAGTACCGCACTTCCCCTCCCCCTTCCAACGGCGCGCCCACTGCATCAGCTTCCGCGCCCGCATCTACGTCACAGAAGTCAACCGCTTACCATCACACGTCGGGAACTCATGCCTTTGTCCGAATCAACGAAATCGGGCAGGGCACGGAACATTCGGTACAAGTCGTTGGCATCGTCGCTGCTGGGGACCGCTCGCTCGATACTGCACCCGACATTTACATCATAGTTCAGAGGATAGAGGCTGTCTCAAATCTCCCTTTTGTCGACTTGTATCGTCACTACGATTTCGGTTGCCTGATGTCAAGGACATTGGAAGAAGCTACATACGTGGTCCCCACACGCAAAGTCGTCTGCCCTGCCATTCTTACCTATCTGGACATCAACAACACAGCCTTGTGCCATGTTCGGTCATACAACAAGGTTGGTGATCTCAACCCTACTCTGATTCTTATGCAGTCCCTGTTCACGACTGAACTACTCTCTCTAGTATGCTCGTGCTTACCGACGGCACGCCAGTCGTTCTCCTCCGGATACTCGTGAAGCGCCCCCAACAGCTTCGGTACCACATCCAGCTTTCACATATACCCAACCAGTTCCGGGTCATTCTCAAGTTCCTGGTCCTTCCACTACCACAGGCCCATCTATCCTTCGCTCAACTGGACATGCTACTCGGAACACCTCCGCAGATGACGAAGTCATGGACACCACGAACTGATTGCAACTAACATCAAGATTTTTCCGTGGGCGCTTGGTTCCCCTGAGATCGAGAACAGAGAGTGCCACATGAACTTACATACATTGTAACGCGAATATGCAAATCACTGTATCATCGTCTACATACTATAGCTAGATTTCCCACACTTTGAAAAGATTGCCACCAGTGGCGAGATTCTCCTCCTGACGGAAGCCTTTTGCCCTTAATGTCAAGTCGAGATGTCAGTTGATCCCTCCTTCTACATACATACCTCTGCATCGCTGGAACGAACAGATTCTTGTCTCAGGACCGTGCTCATTACCTCGGTGGCGGAATCAATAAAAGTAGATGACATTGTCAACACATACCGGTCATCGGGATGCGATCTTCTTGAATGATGACATTAGGGACGTTCACGGTAAACGTCTTAAGGTGTCTTAAGACCTAAGATTTCTTAACAAACCTAAAACGCCTTAGGTAGTCACAAATCGTCACAATCCGCCTGAACGCTATCGACCGCCGTCAACCGTGTGATGGCCACGATCCGACCGGCCTCCCGACGCTTTACCCATCATGCAGTGCGCCCCCGATGATTTTTTGTGTAAGGACTTCATTTTTCTGGGGATTAGTTATTTGCTGTACAACTCAAATATATACAGTCAGTAAAATTTGGGAGCCAATGGGTGGATCAAGGCATTGGGACTTGTGGGGCGCTGGCGGAAGGCAAGGCGGGGGGCATCAAAATCAAACACTGTCGAGGGCGGCCGGGCGCATGGCGGCCAGCCAAATGGTATGACTAATAGCTTGTCACTCGGACATGTCGGAGTGACAAGGGAGCTAAGAATTATTAAGACTTAAGACGTGTTAAGACGTTTACCGTGAACGTCCCTATTGCGTAGGGAACAGCAGTGCAACGGTTCCGGGACACTGCTACGCTACTAGTACTGTAAGTGTTCCGTTTGTACGGTCGCCTTGATGGACCCTGACTAATACCAATATGGCAATTGTCCGTCCGACCACTCACCACGACGCTCGTCAAGGCGCAATCACCTCACTCGTCCTCTCCACACAACCGCTGAATCATGGCACTCAAGTAAACGGCAACAACGACAACAATGGATTTGGAGACCACAACACCTGGAAACGAAATGATGCTGCCGACCGATCTCAGCTCAACCTAGGTCCACCGTCTGACTGTCAGCAGCCAGAACTGGGTATGGGGACGACAAATAATGGCGAACAACAGTGGTGCTGGCTGGTACACAGGGGCAAGGGTTCAGAGGATCGGATGTGCGTGGTGAAGAGGCGGGATATGGGGGCAGAAGGAGCTTCTATGCGGCAGAGGTGGACGGAAGGCCAAGTAGCCCACCCTCTGAGTCCCCTCAAAACAAATTTCTTCCCACTAGCTTCAACCTCCGCAGAGCTCTGAGTAACCCACTCCTCCGGCCAACAAGGTCGTGCTCACACCTCCGCCAGTCTCGTGAGCAGGAGCAGGAGCAAATTGAGGTACGTCTGGTTCGATCGCATATTTACACCGATTCCTCGCTCACGCACCCGCGAGACGAGGCGGAGTACGCTGTTGGCGCGAGCTATCTCACCAAAACATGTCCGCTAATAGGTTAATCGTGCCGAGTGTCGCAAACAATAGGCACTCACTCACTCCAGATCCCCTGTCAGTCGTGTCAGGTATGTCTCGCCTTACCGCGCCCGCCTTTTCTTACCGCCTCCAGCGCCGCGGATGTGCCGCCCTTTGTCCCAATCGCAGTCTGGCAACAGGACAGGGAACACGCTTTGTCTTGGCAGCGACTATACATATCCACGAGTGCATCGCAAAGCTCTGCGGCCGGATCCGCTAATTGGAGGATGCCCTTTCCACTCTGCATAGCCAGCACTCTGCCGAGCCCCATCCGCTCCTGCAAGACGAGCTTGTCATGACTGAAGAGCGCTCCGAGGACACGCCCTCCGACGAGCAGCAGCACCCCGCCGATATCATCGACGCGTTTGGGACGCTGTCCATCTCCGACCACGGCATCTCGCGTTTCTTTGGGCCGACCTGAGGCTTATAGGCCTGTGCGCCTTTGTACTGCTGACGTTGATGAGGAGCCTTCCTTTATCCTCTGGCCAGGTCACCCCAGAGAGCAGCCTCAACAGCTATGCATCCAACCATGCATCCGTTAGCCCAACCAGCACTACCCCTGCCGTGGACTTTTCCCTCTTCTCCCAGTCATTTCCTTTCACTCCCATGGGCCGCGCCGACGACGTTCAGGCCATGATACGCGAGCATCTACTCCCATGGGACCGTGCCTGCACCCTCACCGAGGCTTCCGTGGTGTTACGCGCCGGCAGCTCATCGGCGACATGCTTCCTGCCATCTATCAAAAATCACATTCCTATCCCTCCGACGACTTTGCAGGCCCACACGACCTCGCGCTCTTGTTCAATTCACTCATCTTGCAGATCGAGACTCCGAACGGTGGGGCCTCCCTGCCAAGATGATACAGCGAAGACTCATCCTATTCTGGGTTCTCTTCGTTGCAGACGTATGGACGGTCTGTATCCACTTGATCTTGTAATAGCAGCCTCTCATGTGCTCTCTTCTCACAGAGTCTGGATACAGGCCGCCCGCCCTCTTTCTCGCTCGCCTTCATCGATTGTAGCCTTCCCCAGTACGAGAACGAAAAGTCTCTCAGCTCTGCTTGTGCGCATGTTCTCACTTGGTCTTCGTTCTCGGGGAATCATCGGTGTCACAGTCGAGATCTGGCAGAACCGGCCACCGGTCACCCTCTATCATTCACCATCACTCCGCCGCGCATTCAAACCCGTATCCATGCAGCGTTTGAAAGCCTTTGGTCATCAAAATGTGGACAAAGGCCATGAATGACATGTAGCTGAGCCCTTTAATTGGTCTGGGTGGCTCAAAACTAGATCGTCATCACTTCTCACTATTTATCATCAAGCTTTTCATTGCCAAGGCCCAACACCAACCCTCTACCTCACATTCCCGAAGATGAGTGCTCCAGATGCTCCAAACGCTGATGGCACTACGTCGACTTCGACTTTGGCTCGCCTCTCCAAGATCTTCACCATCTTGCGTGTCATAAATCTTTTCAAGAAAGAAGAGCCACCGACGGTGCCCGACCACGCGTCGTCCGCTTCAACTCCAGCCTCGTCTTCTGACGCCTTGGTAAGTACTTGCATCCGTCCGTCCATGGCCGGATATTTATCGCTCCTAGACTACAACCCTCTCGCAGGAGCAGGCCCTTGTTGTTGTTTTGCGTCTCCAGTACGATGAGAGTCTACCATCACTGCAACGGGAGGCCCTTGTCGTGTTAGTGAAACGCATCCTGGGTTAGTCATATCTACAGTATAGCACCGCTCGATCTGAATTGCACCAGCTTCAGAAAGGAACGTGGCAGAATTGCGTCAGAAAGCCCGATATCATTCCCCGCTAGCGCGGACTCGCCGCCCATATGAGATATTTGATTACCTGCCGCAGAAACGTTGGCAAGATCAAGCCGCCAGGGTGGCCGCTGAACTACTGCTCGTCCGTGCTTCCTTTCACATCTTATGCTATGCAAGGAAATCTAAACGATCATGCATGTATAGATGAAACAACAACGTCGTGCTCTCTCACATGAAATCAATTCCGACACCAAGCCCATGAGTATCGCTGAACAACACACCGAACGGGCAGAGTCCGAAGACGATGTCAATTTCGAACTGCCTTCGACCGAGATATCGAGCGAATTCGTGGACAAGGGCATGGAAAAGGCTATCGAAGGGGTCAGTACCTTCCTTCTGACCTTCGCCTTCGGCAATGCTTATGCGCCCACAGTGCGCCCATACTTTGAACACGTCGATGTCGTCGGCGAACTTCTCGGAGGCAAACACTTCCCAGACTTTGAATTCCCCATCGCAAGACCATCTTGAGGAAGGCCAAGCGATTCATCCAGTTGCCCGGTGTGCCTACAGTGCTTCCTCCGTGTACAGTACCCCAGCCACGTCGATCTCAGCGGCGAACTTGTCGGAGGCAAATCATTCTCAGACCTCAAATTTCTTGTCTCAGGACCATATCGAGGAAGATGTTCCTCAAGTTCGTGTGACCTTGCTCTCATCGTGACAAGCACTGATTTTCATTGTAGCGTGGACAGAAGCGTGCTCGTTCTTCCTCACCTTCCAACTTGTTGCCCACACTCATACAACTGAAGAACAACGACTCGTCAGCCAATGTCCCAGCGCGGAAAAAACTCAGATCCTCCGGTGTAGAATCAGCCTCAAATGCGGAGCCAACTGAAAAGATTGTAGACATCGAAGGACTCAAGGAATCAGATCCTTGTTCGTATATCTCCAGGGAAGGATCCGAGATCGTCTTGAACTCTATCGAGACCCCTGAATCGAGACAGCAAAAGGCCCGGGAGAAGAGGAAGGCTCGAGAAAGTAACGCTTCGTCAGCGCCAATCTCAAAGTTCGGTGCATTTCCTGTAGGCGAGACAGTGCCACTGGGCATTTTAGGTAAGTTGCTGTATAATCACAAGACAACATCTGATTGGTGTCGTACCAGTTTGGGGCAGAATAGGCAAGTTCAAGCCGTCGTTGAGGATCTTGAACTTATACGTGTCTCAGTCGGGTATCCCTTCTGTCCTGGGATCATTGTCGACCCCGAATCGGACCTCTCTCCTGCTGTCCGAAAAACGTATCAGAAAGGTATGCAGACCAAGACCCTTCACCATCTTGTTCATTTCCTTGATAATACCTGGTAAATGCGCGACTTTCTACTCTATCATACTCCTAACTGGGTGTGTTAGGGGCATGGTCAGCCGTAGCTCTCTCAGACGTTTTGGCATTGAAAGTACGTTGTCTTCCTTCTCTTCCATTAGTGTACAGCACCTCAGACTATCTCAGGCGTGGATGATGAGCTGCGCGGCCGAGCTCCTCAGGGCTCATATGAGTAAGGACGCTAATCGTGTCTTGAATTTGACTCAAGCCTGACTTGCTTCCGCAGGCGTGCCCGTGAGTGGTTAGCTGGGCACAATATTTTCGAAGAAGAGGATGAGATTGAGCAAAAGGATTCCTCACGTTCGGATTGAAGATGTAGGCCATTGCACTCTGTAGATCAGTCTGATAATCAGTAAATGCCAACATACCTTTACGCTTCGAAGCTCAGATTGTGAAGTTGCTCTGGTGCGGGGTCGAGGTGGCTAGCACATCAAGCGTCGATAGATGGGTTAGTGCTACAAGAGATCATTGGTGGAGATAAGGCAAGTAAGCGTAATGTGTGTTTACAGCGCGTTGCAGTAGGATGAGCAGTCGGTGACGCCTTTCGTTGGCTGGCTCGACGGTGGTTCGTCGGATCTCTCGTGATCAGTGTCACCCTGCTGGTTACGCGGTCCGACTGAGCTCTTATCTTTCCTTGTTCGTCCATCCCCCATTCAATCCAGGATGATCCAGCCTCGTCATCAACGGTGATTGCTTCGAGTACGCCCATCGCGCGTGACGCTGATATCTTTCACCGGTTCGTCTCTGGTTCGGATCTCTCATTTTATTCTGTTTTCCTCGAATAAAATGTGTTCATTGTTTTTCTGGTCCGGCTCTATCTGAGACGCATTGTCGGGTGCTCGTGGCATCTACCAAAGAGGCCATCTTGGCAGCTTTGAGGGGTACGGTCCTGTTTTCTGGTTCACTGACTTGCAGGTCCATTACAAAGACACGGAGAACCAGTTCACCTCGTGTGTTTCACCTCCCGAGGCTCCGGCTCCGGGCTTGACACTCACAACATCGACCAAGGACTTCGGACACTCCATTTTCACGAGACGCACAATGCGCTTGTCCGCTAGCTTTCGCTGACAGCTGAGCAAGTACGAGCGAAGTTGCATTCACTGGCGAACCGCGCGGGGCCATGCTATTTCAGCTCATTGGATAACACGTAGGACCACTATCATCCTCTGTACAGTGCCTTCAACTCACTTCCAACATGGCTGGACAGCATCATCGAGGAATTTCGACGCATGTCCGCACAGGTGGACGGCGTGGTCCTGCTGCTGCTGCTACGCAACAATTCGACATCACAGAGCATTCCATCTCCTCCGATTTGAATGGCCCACGCCGCGCTCGTCATTATGGTGCACAGGATCTCGAGTAAGCATTGACATTACATTTGCGCGCCGTGGCCTCATGATTCCGCAAAGTGGACTGACCAAGAAACAACTCCTTGACTTGGCCTTCCTGCAGCCACAGGCATGGCCGTATCGACATGCCAGAACGCACGCTCCGATTCGTTTCAAGTATAATACTACCTCCGTCGCCGAACTCTCCGATGCTCTCCTGGATCCGCGGGGGGACAATTCTCGACATATGCTTCTCCGCCAGCAAACGTCGAAGGCGTTCGTTACATCGAGCCTTCACCCGATGAATCTGGGGCCCTTCCACCTGTGGTGCGGTCGTTGTAACTGTATTCTCCACAAGTACTCACACCTACATGCAGCCAATGATCAATACCACCAGCATTCACCTGAGCGAACGAGTGCTTGCTCCTTTCGTGCCGCCTTCAACTGGAACCAATCTCCAAGGCTCACCGCCATATATCCGCGCGGCAGCTTCTGGGTCCTCTGATCTCTTCCATTCGCATTCGGTTGACGTGTGCATTCGCGACAACTATCTGAGCACTGACCAGTCCCGCGACTTCGCCCTTGATTTTTCAATCGACGGTTTCATCATGCATTCCGGATTGCGCCTCTTTGTTCTAAACCCAGCATCCGTCCTTGACGGCATTGGCGAGCAGCTCATTCGTCAATTTGCGCATGGATTGTATGGTATGCTACCTACTCTTGCTCTGCTGACTACTCTAACCTCTCTTTCATCAGATCTCGTCACACTCGAAGTGGTATCTCTGAATGGGCTCGTTCCTGTCTATCTCGGACCGCTACACCACCTTCTTTCCCTCTACACTTTGCAAGAGCTTACCGGGACACCATTTCTCAATGGCAACTTGAATCCCGGAGCCGCTGCAGCAAGAGTTGGGCAGTTCATCGTCGACATCAACGCCGCCGATCCTCTGACATTCCAGGTCAAACCGGTATGTAGTATGTCTTCTCTTCAGTGCAAACCTCATTATCGGCATAGTATACTCCTCCCACCGACCCGACGGCTGTCATCGCTGGACAGGCACTGTCTCCACTAACCCTCGTGTCCCAGGCTCCTTCATTGCTACCCGTATCTGCGCCTCCACTCGCCTCAACCTCCGTCACAGTCCCAGGCATCACCATATCAAAGAGGGACTGGACTGTATAGCTGCTCTATGCACGCACATTCAAAACGGTTTCTTAGCGGATGAGTTCCGACTTGCAGTTCGGAACAGAAATAAGTCTATCCATATGGCGCCCTCAGGCGTCGTGGCACACTGGTATAGGATGGTACAGTTGGTGCACGCATACGTAGACACCAATATCACTATTGTTCGTACCCTTTTCTTCCTAGTCTCAAAAACCCTCTGATCTCTTGTCCTCAGTCTGGAATTGAGACCGTCATCGACAAGACTCATATTGCGGGGGCGTTGACAATCCACGAAGCCAGCCTTGCTAGGGCTATGGAGGGCTACGAGCTTTGGTGCAGGTACCCTGATTTCCGAGAGAACGTCGACATCGAGAACTCTATCAGGGGCCAGAAGTCGTTGCATGAAGCACTTGTCGAGCGCAATCTGGAGGAACATGCTGCTCAAGGGGAAGCCGCCCCGTTAGTTCCAGCTTATTATGCGGACTGAGATCTTGGACCCCACATAACTATTCAACTTCAGATTCAAAATGTCTCATGTATTACTACGAATATGCGCCACTTCGCGCCACTTGGAAATGATAATTCTTGACTTCACGAAAGGGCCAAGGGCTGTACTTACTAGTTGTACTTGTACTATCACACTAAGTAGAGTAGGTATGCGGGCGTTGAGATGTAGTGTGAGTATACGTAACACAAGAAAGACACTATCAAGTAGTACTGCTTCAGACGGCGCGTAGGCGATGATGGGGTGGTGACAACAACGGGTGTTCAAGCGCGCAAGGGCGGAGTTGATGGGATGGCCGCCAGAGTACAGTTGGAAGCGTGAGGGCAACAACGATTGCAGCGGCTGGGGTGAAGTGGAGAAGACGGAGTGCACGCAGAAGAGCGCTTGAAGGTGTCAGAGGGATGAGGCGCGCATCAACCTGGCATCAACAAACTTGGAAGGAGGGGTGGATGGAGGGCAGACTGGCAGCAGGTCGATGCGGTGAGGTGTGCGCGCTACCGTGTCTACACGGGGATGATGCTGATGGCGACGATGGGCGCAGTATTGCAGACAGTGGTAGTGGCAGCAGCGGGCTGAGCGAAATTGGCTGGGCTGAACGGGTGCGACATGCCATTCGAGGCAGTCGTTCGCGATATCCAAGCTCGGCACGCGTCAGACTGCCTCGACTTGGCTTGGTGGGTGCTGAGAGCAATGGCGAAGAAAGCAGCCGCGTAGGATGGAGCCTGACACGGGCGTCGAGGCCAAGCTGTAGTGGTGACGACGACTCTCTCTGCGAGGATAATGGGTGGGCCCGCACGAGTGACTCAGCGTGGGCAGCTGGACCGAGAGGGCGTTGGTGTGACGGCCTGTAACGTTGGCATGTATGATGCTCTCGAGAGCGACACCGCGCATCGAGCGTTCCACGTTGAAGACGAGGTTGGGGTAGTGATACTGTGGCATTGATGTCGCTGGAAATTGTTAGGTGGAACAGAATGGCGCGGCGAGGTACGCACTGTGATGCTGCAAAAGAGTCGGCGCGCAGCCGTGGTCAGCGCGGAGATGAAGACGAGGGTGCCCTGAGGCTGCAGCGGACTGCTCTAGGCGCAGTGAGCACCCGTGAGACCGAGCCGGTGTGAAGGCCATCAGCACTGCAGCGTCTGCTGTCAGTGCTCTTGCTGCGGTCTGAAGGAGGATGAATGGGCATGACACACCTTTTATATCCAGTTCAGCGGTCAACGACGCGTCGAACGCGGTCGTGACGAGTAAACGAACGTGCTCTGGGTGCAGACTGGGTCTGAGCATCCTTGGCATTTGCCCTTAGGCTTACATCATCTCTGAGTCGAGATTTTGAATCTCGACTCAGAGATTACTCAATCAAAAAACTCCCTCTTCGACCACCACCTCTGACTACGCGTTGTCCGTCGCAAGGCGATACAACGTGTTTCGAGGTTTCTGTAGACACGTCAGCCAGGCTCGTTGACACCAACGGTACGATTCAGTCTTTTTCCTTCCAATTTTGACTGGCACCATGCTGCATGGTCTCGCAGCTGGCGCGTCACGGCGACGTGTCATCCAGCCTCAGGTTCTTGCCTGGGGCTTTGTCTACCTTTTGTCTTCCGCTCACGACGCTCGCCGACCCCGGACAGGCTCTTCACGGACGACAGCCGTGGATGACGCTGGCGTGCATCCGCGCGTCAGCCGTCATCTGGACACGACACGGATGGTGGGCTCACGCGTAAGCCCTGCCAATGCAGGCAGCTCACCTTTGTAGATTCAGATCGGGGCTTCAAGAGCCCACTGCCCCGCAGATGCGACTCCCTGCGGGACGCACCGTCGAATGGATCTGGCGATTGGCTGAACGTTCGTGGACGTGTCAGCCAATTTGGTATGTCCTTCTTTGTACCTTCTCTTGCACTCCTGACAACCTTTGGGCGCCTGCAGCGCTTGTCGTCGTCGTCGGCCGCGTCGCCGAATCGTCTCCGGGGCGCGCCGCCTGCACGCGCCACATCTCTCGCGTCGACATCAGGACCACCACTGCGTCTGTCTGCGTCCTATGTCACCTGTGCCAGCCGTCGACACCGCTCACCGCCGTCGCGCCCCATCTACAACCATGACCCAATACTCGTGGCCCACAATTCACTGTGCAGCACTCAACGAACGTCCTGTTTGCAGCTGCCTGCACTATACAACCCTCCCCGCATTTCTCTGAACCCCTATACCACCGCACCACCACTGCCTATTCGTCGTTGGGTATGTGGATCGCTCCCTTGAGCGATTCGCGCCCCCGACGAAATAAAGGGTTCTCTACTATACAAGCTCGACCCCCTATTGCAATTACTGCTCAACTTGATGCATCGTATGCGTCGCTCACGCAACCGTACTCGCATCGAGGGTGAGACACATAGGACGCGCTGCTACCAAATCAGAATAAGATTATTTCTACATTGCATTGTTATAACCCAACATCACGAAGTAGTCGTTCTAAATTAGAGCCTCCATTGCGCCTCTTTACCATCCAATCGTGCACGGCACGCGCTGAACAAGGACGATTACCTTCACTTTGAGCAAAAGCATCTTCGATGAGCTTGATTGCCTGATCCTCTTCCCACTTCTTCAGCTTCACAAGCTTGTCCATCAGATCGGTGATTTTCTTCCTTCGGTATCAGCTGTTCAGGACGGTATTAAGTATTAGCAGATGAGGACAGGAGATTAGCGAATTATGAAAGACACATGATTGTGAAGTATGCCACCATCTGTAAAGCTATTGTCTAGTGTAACCACTCTCGCCTTCGATCTTCCGAACGCTGAAATAGTTCCCAGTACTTTGTGGCCTCTTTCACATCTTTCGAACGCAGAGCAATCCCTATACCGTGCGAATACTTTCTGTGATCGTGCACCGTCTGCCTTTTGGGTGCAACCGTACCATGTAAATGTCCAGCAAAGAAAGCCCTTGCATAATTCAGGACAAGCTCTGGGAATAGAGTGATTCACCCACCATAACATGTTAGAGCGTGTTTGCACGATGACACCATACTCTGAGTAGGCGAAATTCCATTCGCCATCCGGGCAGTTTTTATCGAGTTGAAAGGCCACCGACCAAGTATCGTCCTGGTCCCTATGTTGAGGAACTATATAGTCCCATGTAAAGTAGGCCGTTACTCCATACTTGCCCAGAGGAAAGGTATGCGCTGCATGTTGACTCTTGTTGAATGCATGGAATATTTCAGGTGCTGTGCGCCTCAAGCCCTGCATGACTATGTCAACGCACTGCAAAATGAGCATAAGTGTACACATCCACGTAGCTAGCATGGCTGACATACTTGTCCAACCCCAAAATTTCGCTCAATAGCAGCGCTTGCCTCCTCAGGATCATCGGGTAACAAGGTAACTGGATGAGCGGTATAGCAATCCCCAGGTCGCCCTCCTTGCGATACACGATAACCCATTGCGTTTATCCGTCCACTGTCCACTTTTTGCATTGACGAACGGCGTTTAATGTTTCCGTTGTCCGCCATTTTCCCGTGTACCCGTAGCATGTCTTCCATTGCCGTATCAGAAAAAGGTTCGTACTCGATTGCACCAATGAGCGCCCCGGTAGCGGAATCCATGAGGTGTGTTACGTCTCGACCGCAGGTACGCATGACTTCTGGACGAGTGTGGACATAGATCATGGAAGACATGGTGCGTACGTCGACGGTCTGAAGTGGTTGTGAACACTGAAAATGTCATCAGTCAACTATAATCGAGAGGGTGCAAGTAGAACACTTACGTTGCGGGTATGTGGAGCTTGACTATTGTCAAAGTTGATGAGTAGCTTATCTTTCAAGCTTGTAACATCCCGCTTTTGCACCTGAATCACTCGAATACAACGTTGTGGATCATCCGGGGGCAAAGCCGCACATCGGCTACAGTTGTTACTTGTGCGTCCCTCGAGAGCGTCCTTGTTGGAGTCATGGTTTCGTTGTGTAAGCCTGAGGATATGAAGCAGCATGGGGTTCCTGGTCATGGCAGTGAGACTAGGTTCTCTGCATGACAGTCGGCGAATCAGTTCGTGGCATTTGCGTAGTGTTTCATCCGACAAAAAGGCCTATGAGATGCGATTAATACTCGTGACTTCTCTTGCACCTGTTCGCTCACATTCAATCCTATGGCTGAGCACGCCGGTATCACGTACTCCTGCCACGCGCGTCCAAAGTTAAAGGCGTTTGAGAAACAGAAGCATGTCTCTGGAGCGCTGATGAACGGCACGTAGCGGCCAATTGCAGCTAGCACTTTCTCGACTGGCGGGAAATCCTGTTCGAGGAATGAAATGAGTAAGTGCAACGAGACAATCGAAACTTACTTCAGTAAATAAGTGCGGATTGGGTGCTGTCAAACGCGGAATGTAGCGAGGCGGAGCCCAAGCTTGTAGACACTCTGCCAGAGTAAAGTTCCAGCGGTGAAGTGCGAAGGAACGAATCAGGTTGGCGAAAAACTGGAGCTCATAATGAATGTCCGTGATGCAAACGATCAACCGTCCGAGTCCCGTAGTCTATCGTGCATTGGAATGATGCACACTATGCACTTCAAAGGAATGTGCGCACCTTTAAATCGTCGTACCACCCTGCCAGGTGCTGCACAGCCCGACAGACCCTCATCTCTCGCAGAACGGCAACCGCTGTAGGCATGTTAGCGCCGCGAGTCTATTTGCAAACAGTGAGAACGGACAAATGTATGCGCACAGATAGACACTCACAATAAAGAAGTATGCCGCTAGGACGTCGTGCCAATGCTTCATTAACCTCTGTCTGTTCTCCCTGGGGTGAAGATGCTGTAATCTCCATTGGTGCGCATTACGGGCAGTGAGTGCCGAAGGCCAGTTGGGAACTTGCGCGTCTGATGGCACGTCTATACAAGAATTGTCGACGTCCGAGTCGTCGGCCAGTGGGATTGGCGTGATAAGAAGGCCACCGTCTTCACCGTGATCTGATGGTTGAAAGTCGCGTCTCAAATCCTCGGAGACTCGGCTGCGCAAGCGCCGTCGCGCACAGGAGACGCCGCTGGGATAGACATAGGATATGGCGCCTGCAAATAAGAAAACCTTGCTTCCAGGATGAAAACGGCTATGCGCACCTTGATGAGATATTCTCGTCGACCTCCGTACGCCGTCCGAATTTTGGAATCTCGCCTGGTGCCTTCCTGAGCGGTGAGGGACCAAGGAACTCTGACCTCGTACCTGTACTTCCATGCCGGTCTTCACCTCGGAAACCTAATAAATAGAGACCCCGAAACGTGGTGGATCGCCTTGCGACGGACAGCACGTAGTCTGAGGTTGTGGTGGAACAGGAAAAGAAAGCCCAGGGCGAACGCGGGACCTGCTGACCGCGCACGGACTACATGAGATCGGGCCGATCGTTCGGACGAACGATCAACAGTGTCTCCGCCTCTCACCACAACCGCAGCGTCTCAACGGGCTGCCGTCGTGTCTCCAAAAACTTTGCGTACCCTCTCTGAGTTTTCATCGACGATTCTGGACGACTTGGAGTCCGTATCAGCGCGTAAGCCGACAGGCGACACCACTGACCGTTGTTCAAGCCAACCGTGGGAGGCGTACGCGTTTTCGAAGGAGGACGACGGCGATGGAAGGGTAGGAGAGGGCTGACGCTTGGGGGCTGCACTGACACCTTCGTCGGCAGCCGCGTACGGGCAGAGGGAGCAAGGGTCGACGTGCGGAGAGACACTCAAAGGCGCGTACTCATACGCATTCCCTCCATTTTTATGTTCACTTACCCCACCCTCTCTGTGTCCTCACTCTCACGGAAGCTCGTCTCACCGCGCTCTATCTACGAGTCTAAATACGGTACTCTACTCCGAAATTCAAACTCAAATCCGAGTCAAGCTAGAAGCACGGTAAGCAAACGTTCGTCAACTCTATGATTTCAAGGCATGCCTTTTGTAAAGTCGTGAATCCAATCAACTCGTCAAAGACGACTTGCGCGCTCGAATCTACGACTTGCGCGATCGGATTTGGCGCGCCAAGTCGAATTGTCCGCCCGGAAAGGTGAGTAACAAGTCTTCAAATTGGATTCGACGCTTACCAATTGAACAGAGCCCAAATTTTCAGTACGGGACAAGTCGCGCGACTGTGAAGTGGTCAGCGCAGCCTCGACTTGAATCTTCCCCGAACAACATTGTCCATCACCGAACAACGCTGTCCATCCACGACCACAAGCTGAACGTCGACTCTGACCGCATCGAACGCGCGATGAACATCGACGACGGGGCCCAAGACTCACCTTAGCAAAGGCCTGCATTACACCAACAGTGCCTCACGTCTTTGCCAAGCCTGCCTCTGCCCTCCGCGCGATCTTCCAGCCTCGCGCGATCTTCCTGTTGCGCGTCCTTCACACGTCGCGCCTCCCTCCTCTTCGCGTCTTCTCTTTCTGCCCCCGCCAGCCCTCTCTTCTATTCTCGCGCCCCAACCGCCGTCGTTCAGACTCGGGCTCGGCTTGAACGCGCACGACTACGCGAGAGACCTCAAAGGGCCCGCCAACAAAGCCGAAGGCCAAAGCCAAGGACGAGCCGTTCGTCTGCCCCATCTGCTTTGACGGCTTGCCTGGCAGTGCACGCACCTCCTCGCCGTCTCGTTTCCGTTTCTTGGCTGGAGGGGCAAGTATCGTGGACGATGAATTGATAGCGCCTGGGCCTCGGCGGCGGCTCGTGCGCGAGTGCGGATGGGCGCGGAATAGAGTGGGGGCTGGTAGGACGCAGAGTAGCCGCCATTGAGAGAAGCGGCGGGTGACATGGTTGGAGGCGGAGTGTCCTCAATGACGATAACGTCCCGGAGGCGGCCGTCGGTGTCGACTTCCTGGACCTCGCTGTAGCTGATGGTGACCTGATGTGCCCGTTTTTGCTTGCGGGTGCCCACCGGAGGCGTAGGCAGGACACTGGCACCCGCAGTGGATGTCCTGACGCCATGGGGTGGCTGGCGTAACTACTGGTTGCGCATCGTCGAGTGCATCGGCTGGACGCCAGCCTGCATCGTCTGTATGGCGGCGAACGACGTCGTGGCAACGGCGAAGGAGGACGTCAGTGCGACGGCCAGTAATGCTGAGTGAGAGAGACTCGGAGGCTTTGTTCGTCCTGGTTCTGGTCGGGCGAAACCTGCTCCTCGAAAACAGGCCCTCGTTTTTGCTTGTTTCGCAGCCAGGCAGTCGTGCAATGTCCTGTATAATATGCTATTGACCGTACTGTAGCTCGGAATACGTGAATTTTCTCTTTTCTCTGCCTGCTGAGTCGTCTTGCCCGCGGTACTGCTTTCCTGCCCGGTCCTGACAACACGCGCCAAATGCCGGCTCTTAACCTCCTTCCAATGGCTATCTCCCTCTAGAGTACACTGTTCACCGGCACCATGCGCCGAGCGTCACGTTAAGACCCGACATAATGTACATGTGTGTAGTACCCAGCCCTAAGTACGATTATGAGGCTTACATTGCGCACTGCCGAAGATCACAAGCTGGCGAAGACCTTCAAGTTCACCTCCAGTATCATCCAAGTCTTTCATAGCAGACCACAGGCCACACCAACAGGCTTTGCACACTCTTAGCTCCTGTAGGACAGAGCATGTTATCCCCGTCGCCGTATCTGTATGCGGGACTGCTACCCGCGATTTCAGGAATGCGAAAACCTCATTCGCACCGGCAAGGTCGTTGTCGTCGTTCTCGCTGCCTCCGTTGTCCCTGTCGCTACCCAGACTTCCGCCGCTGCCGCCAACATTGATCTCGTTGTCATCAGCAATCTCCACATGACTGCCGTCAGTGCCGCTGCCACTACTGCGACTCCCGACATCGTCAATCTCCTCTGCAAGATACCTAGCACCACTGGTGCCTTCTATCGCCCTGGTAGATTGGGTTTCGAAGCGCAGGTTGACTTCCTGGACATCCAACAAGAGTAATCGCATGAGATGACGGTTTTCAGGACCGAAGGTGAGAAATTTGACCAAGGCTGAGCTGAATAGAATGTGACGAAGGGTAAGCCTCTGAATCATGGGTGTTTCTTTGAGAAAGAGGATCAGGAAATTGGTCTTGTAGGGATGCAAAAGACCGAGTTGGACATCCAATGATGTTAGACTGGGAGGGAGAGATACATCAAAAGGAAGGATGGGCAGTGAGTAGTCAAACTCGGGGATTTGGGTGTATTGAGCCCAAGGATTTGCCGTGGAGAAAAGATGCAGAGATAGAAGGCAGAGGTTCGGAGTATGTAGAAGAGCTGTAATGTATGAGATTGCCCTGATATCCTCCTGCGAGAGATTCAGGGAAAGATGAGTGAGGTGTTCCAGGTTTACAACGGAATGTCCCTCCACAGCTATGTCAGTGGACGACTCAAAGTCGTCCAAGAACAGTGTGCATAGTAGAGGCATATTGCGCAGCCTTGATAGGAGGGTGGGAATGTGGTAACCGTCAGAGTGGAATTCACGGACGTGAGCGAATGGCCATGATTGTATTACACCCTCATCCTGAAAAGTGTCGATCCTCTTCAGCCGGGGCATATGGGTGAAAATGGTGAGTTCTTCTGACGGATCAAGAGGCCAAAAGCCCCGATCATGGGATCGGGGGAACGTCCACACCAGATGTTCTAGGCTGTCAAAATGCGCCTGCTGGTAGAAGTATGCTGAATCGGCCAAAGGAACTTCGTCAATGGCGAGCCGACGCCAACGGCGTGTACTCTGATTGAGAGTTCGTGTGATATTGGCTTGTACGATCCAGCCATAAAACATGGTGGCGTCATGACCATATTCGAAATTCACCGTCAAGCTTCTCGCCTGTGAGCGTGCAAGACAGAGTCTGAGAAGCTCTAGTGCCCCCGGGCGCTCCCATGAAATATCACTATCATCTAAAGATAGAGTGATGGTAGACCAGAGGTCGGGCATGCAGAGCGAAATATCTCGCCAGCGACGGCACACGTACGTAAGAACCCAGGGCTGGTGCTCGAGATAGAGAGAGCTGATGTCCTGCGTGTTTGGAAATGACAATGTGTCCACCGAGCACCACTCAAAGATTTCGATGACAATGTCGTCTGGAAGCGTACGCATGGGATGTCCAATAAAGCTTATGGCATCAAGAATGAAATGACTGAGATAGCGGTCGGGAGTGGGAGAGGGGCGGTGACCATCACGGTGGAGGTGGGGAGGGGAAATCCTTGAGGTCACCTGGTAGAACTGTTTGGGAGAGGAGCGATGACCATCGCGGTGGAGGTGGGGAGGGAGAATCCTTGAGGTCACCTGGTGGAACTGTTGGAGATGAAGAGTTGTGGGTGGACGGTTATCTCTGAGATACCCCGCGATCAGTGAGAGAATGGTTTCAAAGCGTTCGGGTGGAGGGTTGTGGTCACTCGAGGTGTCCACCAGACCAAAGAGATTTTGATCGGGGTACGGCCAATTACGATGTTTGTAAATGAGACGTCGCTCCTCGGGGGCTGGTGGCAAGCAGTCAAGAGCGCAATCTCGCCCGGAAGGCTACGATCGGATGTTAGAGGACACATGTAGTCGGACAGTTGAAAGGATTCTCACCATCCAAGGTCTTTGGCGAACACTCTGGCCAGCAACGCTAGCAAAGGTCTCCAGGAAAGCCCAAAAGTCCGCCAGACGTTCGAAATGATATATCCAGTGGACTAATAGCCCACTGTCGTCTTCGGCATATGGTCGGTTCCACATAAAGACCAGGCGATCGGGATCCCAGTGCTCTACGAAGCGATCTTTCTGAATGTCGTGCCGATGTGCAATGTCTCCATCACGAACTCCGCAGAGCCAGAACTGAGGTCTCCCATCGCACTGTATTATCTCGACTTTGATGGTGCCATACGAAAATGCGCGGAATGCATCACGCGTAGTCCGAAGCGACCATTCTACGTTAACACTCAGCAGGACGATATGCGAGTGCAACGATACAGTGCTGGCTCTACTTCTCTTCGATCTGAATGACAGGTGAGCCAACTGGGAATCCTTTTCGTGACGGTATGACCTTATCAAAGAGAGGCAAATCAGCCACGTCGCGGCCACCAAGAGGAAGGCGCATGCAAGGATCCCGAAATCGTGAGATACCATGGCACGGAGATTCATAGCATGCCAACGGTAAATGGAAATAAGGGCGATGGATGATGGACGATAACAGGAGGGACCAGCCTTGGCCCTTTTAACCCTGCAGATTTGAGCTCCATGCCTTAGTGGAGCGCGTGGCCAGCGCGTGGCCAGCGAGCGCTGAGCAGTGGGTTCTGCCTAGTGCCTGCATATCATCAGATCTCAGAGGTCGCCCAGTGGAACAGGGATTTGGAATGACGGACCTTCCTTCGTCGGCCTGCCTGTCCGGTCAGGCAGTCCCTAGTTTTAAAGTATTGATCGTGTCTTCACTCATGGATTGAGAATGTTCTAGCAGTACTGAACCGATTCACTGAATTGTTCAATTCGAGTGCTATTGTCCGTGTCGCCTAAATACTTCAAGATGTACGCGATACTTCGTCGCGAGCACACAACATGAGGCACTCGAGTGTACACTCAATGTGAAACACACATATGGACTCTCGAGTGCAAACTGAGGTGCAACCTTTGCAGTCAGCAAGGCTTACAATCAAGACATTTTTACGTGCCACTCACGCATACAATCCGCACTCAAGTGCCTATAGGTACGTGAGTCTGGCCAAATTGAAGACTCGCTTGGGTACGCCGACTTCTTGTCCTGCTTCAATGACCACATTGCAGTGGTCAGCATAGTCACTTTCCGAAGTTCTCTTCTTTCGTGTCCTGCACGAACATTGCTCTAGGTGAGAGTCGAGCACTGTACTGTCGATGCTTCTGATAATTTCGTCGAGGGACGCTTTCGTGTCTTGTATACAGGTTTGCAAAGAGACCAATCTGACACCTGTCAATGAGGACGACGATGTGGAAACGAAGGACCAACTTGAACAAGGTCCTGCCACGTAGCCGTATTGGAGAATTCCTCTGGTGAATGTTCCAAATTTTGGCGCGCGCCTTTTCGATGACGCCTGCGAGGGGTCGGCACCGGCTCATCGTTGCCCGACAAGGAAAAAATATCCTTCACATGGCGGACTTTGCCACTCAGTTCTGGATCAGAAGCATAACCTGAGGCGGAAGGTGAGGGAGAACGATTTCGAGGTATTCGAGGAGACAAAAGATAGAATGAATGTCCTGGTGGGTCTAAGGTGATAAGAAGGGTATTAGAGGGTAATTGGGTTAGATGAGCATGTAACTGTGGGCCGTGTCAGTACCACAACGTTGCTTGTCAGTGAGAACAACTTACATCGTTGGACAATGGAGTCAGGTCAGCAAGATTGAAGTTCCACTCGTCTAGCATCTTCCAGTCAGCGGTGATACTGGCTGGTTCCTTGCCCTTGGCTGAATTAGGTTTCTTCAGCGTGTCTTTGATCCAGATCTCCACTGTAAGGTCTCCGCCGCTCAAGTCGGTCCATGATGCAAAGTCTGAGGCAGGATCTAAAGGAAACAATGGATTGGTGGAAGGAGGGTGGATGCGGGAAAGAAAATCTGAAGTCGGTATCGGTATGGAGCTACTCGCAGGAGGGAGAGTCGGAGACGCGGAAATGGATGGACCCGGGAAGGGTTTCGCAGGTTTGTGCAAAGCACGAGGTGTCGAGGTTGAGGCAGATTTGGAATGAGTGAGTGTGGGTGGTCTGGAGAAACCTGATCGAGGAGAGGGTGGGTCCTGAATGCGAACCCTTTCGACAGAGCTGGCGGTCGCTCTATGGCCCTTGGGCGTTTCCGCTCCATTCGCCCGCTTTGCCTTAGCCACGGGTGTCTTCTTCCCGTTCGGCGAAGGCGAAGTCAGACTTTGCGGTGTAAATCTGCTAGTGGAAGGGGACAGTGGGGTTGGAGGAACAGACTCGTCGGACAGTTCGGGAGCCTTGACTGTAATCGACAGGAAGGTTTCGACAAGACGCGTCTTGATGACTTTCTCAAGGCCGGATTGAGAGTGGTCCGCACGAAATGACGCAGACCCAGTCGCGCCGCCAACATGAGGAAGTACTGATTTCATGGAGGAAGCATTGGAGCTGGTGCGTTTACGAGGCCGGATAGTGGGAGCATTGGAAGAGGAGCCGAGACCAGGGCGGCTACTAGTCGAGTGTATGGTGCTCGCCCGCGACGCGGCTCTTGCCCGGCCTCTGGTGGCGTCCCCTGTTCCGAACGTATCGCTGGAATTGTCTTCGGATTTCATGCTACACATGGTCATCACAGAGTTCAAGGAGATTCGTCTGCTTCGCTTCATGGTCAGGGAGATGTCCAGGTCATCCGAGTGGTGGCCATTGATGTTGAATTGTGATTGCTCTGCTGGCTGGGAGAGTGCCCAGGCGAATGCATCTCGTACAGGAAACGGGGTGAGATTCCGAATTTGGATGGAAGATATATGCCGAATACGTCGATGAGCAGACTGCACGCTCCGTCAGTAGATTGCTGCAAGAGACAACGAGAAACGCGCACGAGTGGATTCAGTGCTAAATTCGGCAACTTGTTTTCCGGTTCTGCCATCTTCTCTGCCTTGTCTGCGTCTGGCATGGTCGTGATATCCTTCTAGATCACTTGTCCAATATCCGAGCGGTTTTGGACCAACGATACGACAGCTGAATGTTGAACAACGTCGCACGCCTGATGTTCTCTTTCCCATCCACCAAGCTGAACCGAATGATGATCGGATATTAACGCAGTTTATCCGAGTAGCCGTGCTGAAGGTAGCATTGGCCAGTGACAGAGAGAAGCAAGCAAGCCGGGCAAGCGGCCAGGCAGCGCGGAGTCGAGCGGCAAAGGCAACAAGTGCTATTACCACATTTGGTATTCGCCGCTTGACTTTCTCCCATCACATTCATGACAGTCCAGGCTGGACAGTGGAGAGACAATAGTCACTCACTCTCGCTGAGAGTCAGCGAACGTAATCAGTGATGTTTCTCTCATCACTCCCTGTGGTGGTGGGGATTCACAGCTACACACCGAAGTCATATAACTCCAAATGGCACGCATGCTGAGTACGCAGTGCCACTTGAACTTCAGCATCAAGCCAGCGCACAGAGGGCGGATTTTAGAGCTAAATCTCCTTTGACTTATGTTCAATTCAGTCGATCTGAAATAGTCGCCAATGTCAGAGGCTCTTATCGCTGCGCTCGTCTCCCCTATGGCAGACTCCATCAGCGCGTACTTCACTGATATCGCTGCGCGTGATAACACATGTCGTCTGCACATGCTCCCCGGCGGCGGCGTCCTGCTTCTGCGGTAAAAACCCATTGCAGCGGTCGCGACACGGCTTGGATAAGGACCGTCATGGCCATGTCCATCCTTGCGCTTGCACTTGGTCTATGCGCGCTTCCCCATGTCCTCGGCCAGATGAGCTCGTCAGAGCTCAAAGTTTTACTCGATGGATTCGCGGAGCGACCGGACTATCTCGAAAAGAGGGTTCCCTCTCATGACGGATGATCCCACCGTCGCGCCTCTCATCGACATGCAGATCTTTGCGCCTCCAGCTGTTCCTTCGCACGGCACCAGTTGCGATGTTATCATGTTGAATCACACATTCGGAGAGTGACCTTATCTTGCTTGTTGTACGAGGGGGATGTCTGAACAACGCGTCACGACGGGCGTCGATTCCTACAATAATCCGACGGTTGTTTCCTACGTTCCCCCTACCAACGTGGCTTGCGGAGAGGTCGGGCAATGGGCTGCTATCAGTCTTAACCTATCTGTGTACTCGTAGGTGACATATGGCGCGTGTATCGTATTTCTCTCATGTTCGGCAGGAACACAATATGACCGGTTTGGAGTGCGTCTACGCGCTTCTTCACCCACTATCAACCTTCTGACGCAATGGGTCAGTCGATCTATCTTTCTCATGTAGAAAGTCTGTTCACCCCTTCTTCAATCGTCCCTGTTCTTATCTCCCTGTGTAGTTTGGCACACATCCAGCGCCGAGCCAACCAAGACTGGGACTATCTGGAACACGTTTGTATCACATCCTGTCTGCAATGAGAGCTTGATTGAACCCTTGCATCTGTAGGATCAAGGACGTTACTCACTTCATGCTTCTCTTTGCCAAAGAAGGAGATTTCATGATGGATTTCACAAACATCATTTCCGCCGAATAGTGCGTCTCTTCAAGAGTAGATAATGAGAGTGCTAATGATCATCAAACAGCCTACTTGATGGCGCTTTCGATGGTGAGTGTAATCGTGTTCTTTCAAAGGTTGACCTCACTTCGAGAAAAGTGGTGATAACTGCAACATTTTACGCACCCACCAAGGACTTCCCAGTGGCAGAGACTTCAGATTTCATCTTCCCACTCTCCAACCTCTCCCCGAACACTACGAACCTGTTTACGCTTACTGATGACACCGGCGGAACGACGAACGTCTCATTGCCAGCCAACACCAACGAAATCTTCATCGAGGTATTCTGTTCCGGGAACTCGGAGGAAGAGTTCTGGTACCTCAGTAAGCATTCACATTCCAGAATGAAAGTCAATGACACACCAGTCTTCAGATACCCCCGACGAATTCATGGACTACTTCCCGGCATCGACTGGTCTCATCGGGAAGGGGCCATTCCGCGAAGTGCAGGTACTTGTGGACGGCCAACTGGCGGGCGTTGTATGGCCGTACGCTGTCATCTACACTGGCGGCATCACACCTTCCAACTGGCGCCCCCTGACGTCTTACGGAGCTTATGACGCCCCGAGCTATTGGATAGACGCCACACTGTTCCTTCCCATCCTTCTAAACGGCTCACATCCGCACAATATCACTCGACAAGTCCGCGGCTGGCAGGGAACCAACCCTAGTATCAATTCGAACTGGTTCGTGTCTGGTAGCGTCCACGGAAAGACGGGCTCATGTCCGACGACTGGGAGGATGACCGTCTACGATGTCGGCGAGGCTGAGTTGGAGACGACCGGCGGTGCTAGTAATGGCAATGCGACGGTGTGGACCAAGGTTACTGGGAAGCGCAGTCTGCACATCGAGAGCGAACTCTACAGTTCGAAGGGCAAGAAGACTGTGTCATTCACGCAAGCGCTGGGCTACGTCAATACACAAGAGTACGTTGAAGAAGGCTGGACCCAGGTAAGTTGGAATTATCTATACGCCTCCACTCCGATTCTGAACTCAAGGTGCAACGAAAGTGGGCCGACCAAACGACCACGGGAACTACGGTGGCAAAGCACAACGGAGTCATAGTTTTGAGAGACGCGTTCGAATATCCCCTCGAAGTGTTCTCGAACTATACACTATATGAAATGCAATAAGGTCAGATTCAAGGCATTTAAGCATCATGATTAGCATTTGTATTGACGCACCTTCACAGGCGGATACGGGTCAGAGATTCACCAAATACACTCCCGAGCCATCGAGCCTCCGACAGGTTCAAGCAAGTTCATTCATTCAGATCACCACGCCAAGGGCTGGATAGGAATGGATGATTGGCCTGGCCTGAGGCATGCAATCAACGGAACAGGAGAAACCCGCCAGAACTTTGCATACACTGACAGCCGGGGAGCAACGTATTACCGCGACTCTGCGGCCAAAAACGATGGTTGGGTGCACGACTACGTGTGGGACAGCCTTCGTGACGCCAACCCACCAGTGCCTAATAATCAAATCTTCGGATGTGTTTGTGCAATGAAGTGAAAGAAGTTGCCTGCGATTGTTGAAGACATAGGGACCGACAAATGCGACTGGACTGTGTGTTGACTCGGAATTGAACGTTCATCTCGCTTGCGAACACTCGCGAAATCGGCCCAGAATATGATTCCAAAGCTTCTGTATGAAGCCCTAGGGAGGTCAGTCAGTCCATGGACAAGCTATGGCATCGATTTGGAGCTTACCATCTTTGCAGGATTACGGTTGCTTTTGACGAACGTGTAGATTTTCGCGGGCGTGTTCCGCGTGTTGAACTCATATGAGCAAGTGCGCCGATAAGGTAGGAGTGATCAGAAGCAGAGAGGGCCGACCCTCTGAAGTTGACTGGGCTTTTGGTCGCTCGTACATGGTGGGCAAAGAACCGATCGTGCAAAAGCACGCCTGAATCCTGTAGTCACTTTGGTGGCCAGAGAAGAAGGAATTGATGGCGGGACGCTACGTCGGAAGCTATCAGGGCGAGTTATGGGTTATTAGGACGAATTATGGGCTTGTCGTGTGGGCAGAGCAATGCCTGTCAAACAGAGGTGATGGTCAGCGAGATACACCTCTGAGCCTTGATATTCTTCCACCATGTCATTGGTGTTCTCCTGCTCGGACTTGAGGGCAGTTCTGAAGTTGATGAACTGAAACCTTGGAACCTTCTTGACACAGATATGCATTCACAGATTGGAGCATTCGATCGATCAAAGAAATCCTCTGATTTGGTGGCGCTTTCGTCGCTGTGAGTCAACTGGAGGGTCTGTTGGCTTGGAGCGGCTGATCTTCCTATGTAAACTTGAAGAGGCCAATAGGTAGATAACTGCTTGCGTGTTAATCTGATTCCTGCATTGATAATTCGACCGCATTTGCGTATATTGCGGATAAACTGGATTTCGAACTTTGCGGCGCCGCGGAAGCCCGAAATGGCATGATAGTACTAAGCCGAACCCTGGGCTACGTGTCTCCTTCTGACTACTTTTGGCCACATATCGAGATATTACAACCTACGGTCAGATTGATGCTTACACGTACCGGCTAGGTCTCTGAAGTTTCTCAGTAGGAAGCAAAAGCGATGGCCGACTCGGCAACACCTATATTGATGCTACCGCCCGAAATCTTGTCAGAGATTTATCTCGCTGGACAGGCGAGCAACGCCTGCGATATTGATGTTGACTTCGCCTTACAAGACCAAGACCCGTTAACATTGATTCCTTTTGAGCTCGCCATCTCTCATGTCTGCACGTTTTGGCGAGCTATAGCGCACACTACCCCTTCACTTTGGTGTACCATTCATATCACGCCACGCTCTATCCCGGAGCGCGTCTACACGTACTTGGAGCGTTCACTCGACTGCTTACTTGAGGTCAGGATTTGGAGCCCATCCATCTTCAAACGCGAGTTGGACCCCTCTCTAGTGCGCGCCGTCTTTTCTAGAATACAGAATTGGCGGTGTTGTACGATTGTCCTTGCCATTGAAAAACAGAATGGACCAGTCGTCTCACGCCTGTGTGGGGTAGCAGCACCCAACCTGACATATCTCTCTATAACCCTGCTTGAATCCCAATCCCTTCTCACTGCTGAGAGCATCCTTGATGACAGGTGTTGTCAATTAACTTTCTTGCGTTTACGGGGGATAGCCCTCCGTTCATACTCCCCCCCGCTCAGATATATCAGGACAATGCATCTCGATCAGACAAATCACACGATATTGCACTTTTCGTCCTTCCGCGAGATCCTGATAGGCGCGCCACATTTGGAGAACCTTTCCGTTCATGGAGACATGATTGGCACCAGGACTTGGCCGCATATGAACAAGGACATCATTTCAATCCCCCATTTACGTTCTCTCCGCATTTGTGGAGTCAGTGGATTTGTATACAGCGGTATCCTCATGAACCTCGATGCACCGGAGCTGTGCCATCTCACTCTGAAACGGCTTGCGACCCACGATCTTGACCCCTTCTTTGAGACGTCATGGAGCAGCACAAAATTTGGCAAGGTTCTATCTCTGACTCTGATGGACTCTGACCTGCCCATTGACGACACCTTCGAGGGGCTGTCGCGCGCATTTCCCTCATTGCGGGAGTTGCTTTGTTTCAACTCGGGCTATCAGACTCCTCACGCCCTCAAATTCATCGGCAGAGCGAGATTCAACACATCTGCCATTTGGCCGGGCCTGGAAACAGTGGCGTTGATGCTGAACTTCGAGCAGCAATCTTTGCTCAAGGAAGCGATCAAGTATCGAATAGCTATCGGCCTCCCTTTACTACGGCTCAGGCTGATCACTTGTAGCATCGAGGAACTCGTTGCTCTGTCAGATTATGATTGGCTCTCAAAGAGGGTTTTATTGGAGGCCGTCGATACCCTTCCAAATTGCTGGCCAGAAGGGCGCGATTTCAATGACGACGACGATTTCCTCTAGGCTCTTGCAATAGTTATGTTAGTTATGTTGGCTCCTGAATCACATACATAGGCACAGTTCCGCGTCAAAAGGTCATACACACTAGTCAGTAGTAGTACACATCTTGCAAGAACCTTTCAATACTCAGCTTCAACCAGTGAATCATGGCACGATAATCAGACATTCTCCAGGCCAAACTCGTACACTGTGCAGCGATCATTGTGCACCGCCTTGCAGGTGCCGGATCGCTGGTCGACGGACATCTGAATGACTAGATGCTTACCGCTAGTCGGCGCAAGTCATTGAGCGTTGGAGGTGCCCAGTACTTCTTCATGTTTTCGCTGCAGATATCTGCCACCTGTCAATTATCGGTAGGAATTCGGTGTCAGATCTGACAAACAACCTCCTCAATGCAATCTTGGAAAGCGCGATACACAACAGCAGTGCTCGCCAACGGACAGAAACAAACATAAGCGGGTAATAAGCTGAAGAGCCACTGGTACGCTGGCGCATAAAAACGCCGGAGTCTTCCCGTGCTGCACTCGCCTCAACAGGACCCAGTGTGTCACTGTATGTGTCGCATAGCGAGTCATAGGTGGAATGAGGAAAGTATGGATGGCGAAGAACAATGTAAAGGACAAGGACTGCAGAGGCATGCATGAGTATATACATTGACAATACAATTGACAACGGCCGAACACGAATCTTATCCGAACGAACACAATCTTATCCGAACGAACACAATCTTATCCGAACGAACATAATCTTATCCGAACGAACACAATCTTATTTATCCGATCAACATTGACTAGTCTGATCCGGGACCGTCGAGACCATTGCTATATGGCAGTGGCCTCCCGCGTTGTTTGTGAGTTTTGCTACTTGTACGCTGTTTTCCATTGGGGAAAGTCGTGATTCTGGAGTGGGCCAATGTACGTCCTTGACGCGGAACACTCGAGAAACTTGAAAGTAAGATTTTCTCATGATATCGCGCGATGGTCAGGTTGTTCTTACTAATCTCTGACAGAGAATATCTACTCGTTGAACAACCTTACCATCTGCCTTTTCCCCCAACTGAGGACATTTCGCCTGAACTGCACCGATCACGCTGCCGGCCCAGCGCTGATTTTGTAGATGTTCTCACGTCTGACGTGCCTCACCCCTTAACCTCATTCACTGTGGTCACGTATAACGGTCAGTTCGTGCGCAATCTCATGTGCTTGCCGACAACCAACGGTTTCCTGACTTTGCCATGTTAAGTGCAACACTCTCAATCATCGTTATACTATCATCTCTTTCACCTCCTACTTCAACCGATATGGCGGCGCTTGCGGAGACTTGGCGTTGCGCTACGCCCCATTTATCTCATTTGGGTCGCGTGGTCACTAAAGTGGTCCTTTCGCATACCTTTGAGGCGATGTACCCCATTCATGTTTGAGACGGTATGTTGTCTCACTCGTTATCTGACATATATAACCCGAAACCATGCTTTGCAAGGTCTCGCCGTTCTGTACTCCGGTCATTTCGTGTACGTCCATTCCTTTGTTGGGATATTCAAGTGAGACTGACTGGGCTTGGGTGCAGTCGTCAACGGTGCTCGTTCTTGCTTCATCTTGCCTCTCGCTCTCTCGCTCCCTCAGCTCTCCAGACTCAACACCAAGTGAGTCGCCGCTACGTTGATATTCTGACTGCTTGTTGATTATCTGTAGTGAATAGTCGCTCTACTAGCTCACGCAGGACGGCCATTATTGAGTACTAGCGGCGCGGTCTCCTGCATGCACACTTAGTCGAAATTCTCTGTCTCCGACAACCCGTACTTCTCCGTCGCTTTGATCCAATGATGCTGATCACCCCAACTCGGACATTCGATGCTGTCGTGGCATATGTTGCTGCTTACGCTGCGCGCAGGTGAGCTGATACTTGCCTTGTCTGAAACCGAGGTGACAAGAATCACCAGGGATGAGACGCCACAACGCTAGGGTTGATGTCTGTGTCCTCCTTACGATATTGTACTCTTTCATTTTCCTGTACCTTTTCTCATGTTTGTTGAACTTCTTCATTGCGTGCCCTGTGCAATACACATCGTGAGTCGCACAATATCAAGCATATGACTACTTTATTCTTCGCCTTATGCACTTGATGAAATAGCTCTTCGTTGGAACAATCCATACTTGTACAGTAATACCTTGAGCATGTACCATCCAGCGGGATACCGCATACCTCATCACGATGATAGCATGGCCAAGTTCGAGGGCTCGCGGCGGTCCTGCCATTGTTGGACGGACCTCTGGAGGAATGAGTTGACAGCTGATTGGTGAGCCGAACGTATTGGCTTACTGCATTGCGCCAATTTGTTGTTCCCGTCTGACTCTGTCAATGTCGCGATTCCTCTCTCCTTCTCATGCTCATCATTGCGCTTCCCGGTACTGTCAATTCCAGGTCACGACCCCCTACCGCCGCTCGTCGACATAGTCACGTAGTCATTAAGCTTCATATCGACAATGGGCACTAGCCGCCGGGGTCGCGTCCCGGTAAACGAAGTTCCTCTCTCCTGAGAATGGTGCATGGAGGCGATAGTTGGCTCATGGTCGATGACAGAGCACGATGCGGCGACGACCGGTGCCGCGTCAGGTTCATGATTATGCCAGTGATGCAACACGTCGTCTAAGGAAAGTAGGAAGCTAGTGTGCTATATACTCAGATAGAGCTGAATCGTGCACTGGATGCAAAGAGTGAGAGCACGAATGCAAGAAGATGCAATGATCGTATGCACCTGACAATGTCCAGGAAATCTCCTCATACTCGCTGGTGGCCGGCAGGGCGGGAGGCGGAAGGCGGTGATTGACGCACAACAAGGACACAGAAGCTTGATATCCGCAGCGAAGAGGAGAAGTGCGCAAGAGCAGGCAGCGTCATAAGATTGAGGCAACATGCGCGATTATGAGTGCGGTCTACCGACCGACAGTGGGAGCTCAGTATAGGACTGAACCCCACTCAGCCCCAACATAGGGGGTGACTGCGGGTGGTGGTGAGTAAGAATGAGTAGAGGCAACAGTGTAAACGAACTTTATAAAAGACGGCTGCATTCCACGGCCAAATTGAAACATCAACAACGCGGTCGCGTTGAAGATCACGGTTCACAGGTGATGGTGGTACCGGTCAAGTCCAACTTGGGCAATCAAAACGCGGGCCGCACAGCCCTTCGGCAGCTGTCGGCATTCAAGCTGTGCGGCACTACTCCTGCCGCGAACGTCAGGCCAACCTTTTCCCGCTACTGCTGAGAACTGCTGGGTGTCCGTCGCAAGGCGATACCCCCAGCTTTCGACGCTCCAATCTGTGTGGACGGACCTTCGTGACGCCCGCAAGGTGCCTAATATGTGAGTGATGACGCTGTGGCTGAGGACGTCCGATAATTTGTCAACTCTAGGTCAGTATGTACACTAGTGTCTTGGGCGGTGGACATGGGATCTTTTCGGTGTACGTTAACCATAATGACGTGCTTGTTGGCACCAATGGTGTGCTCTTCCTCCTCTGCATCTGTGTTGAATGTCTGACTTGCACCAGCACAGTGGTTATTCGCTAGAGACGGCTATCTAAAAGGTGCCTGTCACTTCCCGTACTTGCTGTTATCTTCCCTCTGATGTCTTCGCAGCGCAATTACAATCTCTACTTTGAACTCGCGCAAACTTACCTGAAACCCGGCTTCGTTGGTCGGGACGACTTCTCCCAGAACTACATCTGGGACGGCGCTCATCTCGCTCGCGCTGAAGATGTCGCCAATGTCGACGCCAAGGCCGGCTCCGCTGAGTTATGTTTGGTGGGCCAAGTCGGTTCGGGAACGTACGATGTAAAGGTCAGCGGTCTGGGTGAGTTATCCATCGCGCCATTGTCCAGCCCCTCTTGATGCATTCTAGGTAATCACGGTGGTCAGTTCGCCAAGGACATGACCGCAGCCAAGGCCAGCATCTTGTTGAAACGCCCAACCGGTGGACCTTTTGCCCATTCCTGGCACCGCGGCCTCGAGAACCTGGAATCCGCTCAGAACCAGATATCTTACAGGGAGGGAGAAGGTCTGTACATGATTACGAAGGAAAACGGCGACAAGAACGGACTCAAGTGCTCGCAAAAGATTATGATTTTGAACGTGCGCTCCGTCTCACTCTCTATCGCTCCATGTAGGACCCATGTTTGCCCTAGACCGACGAAAGGAAGGACCCTCTGATCGAAAAACACATTGTTCCTTCCGAATTCCGGGAAGCCTGAGAGTTCGATCTTCTGAAGGACGACTACCACCTCACTCCTGTCGATGTCCGCGCCCCGGATGGGTCCCCCGTCTTACCCCGTCAGAGCGCCAAGGTTGACGTTGCTCTCCGCGGTGCCCTAGTATTGGTGAAATTTCATGTCACTCACGCCCGCTTGACCCGCCCAGAAACGAAGGACATTTTCACGGCTCACATCCATGGCGTTCACATCCTCTGCCCGGGCAAAGCTTTGCGGCGCGTTTACCAGGAGTACGCCCTGCTTACCGACGAGGTCAAGGATCAGATGCGCGCTGTACGATCCTTTGTTCCGGGGGCGTCAAAAGGGTGTAAGTATACAATTGGCACTGGGCCATGTTTCTGATCGTACCCCAGTACCTGCTCCTCCTACCCAGTCTATGGCAACCTCCTCTCCTAGTGAGGGATCAAAGTGCACTCGTGAGTGTACCGCGATGCATTGCATCCGTAGGCGCTTATCTCTGCGTAGCGACCGATGAGGAGACCAAGGACGAACAAGCGTCCACTTCCGATGCTCGTGAGTCTATTACACAGGTCTTATTGACTGCCCTAATGTCCGCGTAGCCACCACAGAAGTTGTGGGCACACCGTGTAGACCAGCGGACCGTCAGTACCAGTATTTTCTCGTTGGCAATAAAGCTGCTTACACTCCAACAGCTGTGCACGCAGCCAAGATTTCTTCGGTACGCTACCTGGCGACAAGACTTCCGTCAAGCTCGAGCCCGCATCATCCACCACGGAGGGCCCTGGTGCAACTTTGTCACTGTTCATCGACGATGAGGCCGAGGAGGCACTTACTGATAAGTCATAGCCAACATTTGTACCATTGTTGATGACGCTTAGATTGGCCAGAATCTGAAAATGAGAAGACTGACGATGAAGACGACGACGATGATTTCATTGACGACTCGGACTTGAAGGATGAAGAACTGACCGGCACTGGGAAACGTGAGTTTTCCAGTGATTTTCACAATCGTTCGTTCCCAACAGCAAGGTCTGCAGGCCGTAAGTCGGAGCGCAACGCTAAGGGTGCCAAAAGGCGAGGAAGTGAATGCAACGAAAGTCAGGTCAATATGGCCCATTGCATAAAGGAAGTCTTGGCCGTGTATTAAAACTTAGTGTTTGTGTGTATCTGTTCTGTGTGTCCTTTTCCTCTCTACCAAGTGTACCATATTATGTAGCAGACGCAATGCGGCAGAACTTGGTTATATATAGCTTCGCAACGACCGCGCCCAAGGATTGGGCCCTCGGGGACACCTAGTGACAGTTGACGCTCTGACTCTCTCATCAGACGGCTTCAAGACGGCCCGAACAGCGAGGGAGTCTGTACCCGGGTCTCGACCAGACTTAAGCTTCTCCGTACATACTCTCAGCGCTCAGCGCTCAGCTCTGAGCTCACGTTTCTTGGTCGACCGGTATTCAGGGCCTCCTGCATACATCAAGCAAAATCTGGCTCTAGTCCTTTGCAAGGTACGCCGTAGACTTTAACAAATGAATCTCTGGATGGTCGTCTTTCTTGCCCTCATCCTCGATTCCACAGGGGGTCCTTCGCACGTCTTCTAGCTCCAAACACTATAAATCTCCGCCTATGAACTCCCAGTCAAGCAAGAGTGACAACACTAGTCAGGTGAGTATGTCTGCACCGTCTTGAGAACAACACATAATGCATCATATTTGTAGCCTGCGCTGGAGACACGCTTCATACCTTGCTCTTACCACGTGGATCACTCGAGCAAGACCGTTAGAATGCATCTGTATTCCTCTCCCAATCCCCCTCGTCGTGATAGCCATGAGTCAGTCACTATAATTCCTGTCATCACTTTCCCTGATCTCGCTAAACGCTATATGTCCACAGAAATGGAGAGGATACGATGCCCGGCGAGCCTTCCATGCCTCTTGCGGATCAGCAGAAATGGCCTTATGCACCTAGCTCCCCGAGCTCTACGGTCAACTCCATTATGTCTGGACCTCACACTGACCTCTGGAAATCTAAGGAGGACTTTCCCGGCAAAACTGTGTACTATCTCAGCACCGGATCCACAGATGTACAAGAACCTCCCATTCATTTAGCGCCATGTGTGGGAACCGTCTTCATGCATTCGAATATCAGTAGGGGGGGGGCGGCAAGTCTGGTACTGGGATTTGGCTCAGAAATGGACGGCGATACCATATCCGCAGAACAATATGGCTCGTCATCCTCGGCACCCCTTGGCTAATGATCGATACTTTAATCTTACTGCTGTGGAACAGTCGCCCACATGGATAAAAAGAGGAAGTCTACTCAAGTTTTATGCGAACTTGCATGATTGATCAGGTACTTCTTTGTGTGCTTCACGCCATACATCATACTCACCAGCGAAAATGTGTACCCAAAGGGCGAAAAATTGCATGGCACAAAGGGTGCTGCTTCTCTTGTGGTCGGTGGGTCAGACCTGTAATCAACCGACTGTCTGCTCAAAGATCCATCCTCTGTCGTCAGTGCTTTGTTGGCGTCTGTATATTGTGTATATGCCAAATCTATTCCTTGACCTTAGTTGTGTATCTATCTACCTTTGTCGGATCTGCACTGGCAAAAGCTTTGGCAAAGCGACAGAAGGAGAACAGACTGCATCAGGATTCTGGACGTCGTGACCTGGTGGCCAATACGGAGTCTCTAAACATTCGCCACAGCCTGAGAAGTCCTAGAAACACCATCTTGAACATAAGGTGAAGCAGCTCCTTTTTTCAAAGGCTCAGATTGGTATTCAAACGGCTCACACGTCCGGTAGACTTTGTATTAGTGGCTCAACGTGCTGCAACGCGCGAGCCCAAAATCGCGGCGTGATATGTAAGACCGAGCTGCAGTGCCCAGCCCGTTTGAGCAATGAGCACTAACGTGTGGCAGTGTGCAGTGGCAAGCTCATTCTTGTAGCATGCTGCAGCGCTTGATTCTGTAGTACAAAAGGTCGGGTGTTGCATCAGTTGACGCTGCAACGCGTTACAACACCCCGGTGGCTGAGAGAGGAGTATCATTCGGTGTTGCAGCGCGCGCTACTATACTACAGGAAATGGACTGTACAGTAGTAGCTATTCAGGGATATACAAAGAATTGAGACAGCGCTGCAACGTATGGCGTCGCAGCGAATCCGAAAAGTCATCTGAGATGGCCAGATGCTGCAGAGTCAGAGGTCCTACGCAGGTCCGACGGACAACACCGTCCACGCCTTCCGAGGGAGTGGAGGCTCTGCCGCTTTTGTGTGACGATACTGAAGGACGAGCGCGGCATCACGTAGGACCGAGACGTCGTCTATCGTAGCCCATTTTTGCTTGCGCAGGCGTTACAAGAACCGCGGAGGCGGTGGGTGCTTGATTTGGTGCAGCGCCGAGGCGCGATGAGGGGCAGAGGGCGGATCTGCGATCGCATGAAGATGTTGAACGATTGGTGGTGGAGATTGGGACAGTCGTCATTGTGAATGAGGTGAGGAGGGGTCAGGAAGGAACCAGGTGCTCACTCCTCAGAGCAGGACCGATGTCTTCCTGGTTACTAGCGATGCTGATGTGAGCACGAATAGCTTATGGAGGAGCTGAGAGCACCTTCGGTCTGAGTCGGGCCTGAGCACTCCATCCTTTATGCTGCCACCAACTGTCTTGTCTCATGAGAGCGCGAACAGGGCCATGAAATTGGAAGGCGCTGCGGAACACCTAGTCCGTACGCTGGGGCGGGTACCCTCAACAGGGACACACGAGAGACGCATCCGCCATTGGAGGGGGAGTTCGAGACCGGCATATTTCTGGGGTGCCGTGGGCGCGGCGCTGGTCAAGGCGCTGGTTGGGCAACAAAGGTCATGTCATACTTGGCTGTCAGTCTGCTCTTGTCGTCCTGGACGACGCGAGGGCGTGCCAAACGTCCCGTCTGTGCACTCGCCAGACGCGTCTACGAGGCCGACAAATAGATCCTCAAGGTATGAAGAGCTGGCGGAGCTCAACTTCGATGTCCAGAGATGGCTGGAGAACATCGTCTAGCGGCAGGTCCAATGTAGTCAGGGTGATGAAAGCGGTGGCCAGGGTTTACTTCAGTGGGGGAAGTCGGGTATGCAAATGGTGATATGTGTATCTCAACAGGCTAGAGGAACGCCCGTTAGGGTACAAGCTCGACGGCACATCGTTGTTGTAGAGTTACTCACCCAAATATGTATAGCGAGACTGCTCCAGATTCGCCATACGACGTCGACTCCACCGAGCAGCAGGGAAGCACAATGATGATATTCCTCGCGATGGCTTTTAGGGCAATGCGGAGATGAGTGCGGGGTTGAGGCAATGTATAAGGGTGTGCCGCTGGATGCTGCTGGTTGAGTGTGCAAGACGTCGTCCAATATGGACGATGTTACGTATGGAGTCATGTAAGGAAGGGAGGTGATCGAGATATTATATACTCTCTCCGTTCACTGTTTGTACCGAACCATCATCAGGGTTCGCCATGTCTGAATCGTCTCCCCCATCATCACCTCTAGATCTTGCGGAAAAGCTTATACTTGAGCGTGTCATTAAACCTTGGTCTCACAATGTGGACACCAATCTTTCTACTTGTGCGCTAGCTGAAAATCGAGAGCTTGTAACATCTACTCACGATTAGCAGCACCGGCCTCCACTTCCATAGCTTGGGATCGCAATTTCGGATTCGTCACTGATCTCATTGTTCGTGACTGTCTTGCACTATCTGACTTTCTGGTTCTGACAGCGTTTAGACTGGGCAATCACTCCCAGACCACAAAATCGTGATGTCGGACGCCGTGATCAAGAACTTCCACAAGGCAATGGCGAAAGTCTCCAGACAACGGCGAAGGGCCCAGCGGACCATTCATCTTTGGCCAATCGTGATCCTGATCCTTGCTTGTTTGCTGTTCTACTATGGAAAGTGTGGACCTTTGTGTCTGGCGTCACGGTTGTGGGCTGCTGTACACCAGACACCGGCCGCGGATGTCCGTCGAGAGTTACCGTACATATGTCCGGCATTGCCATTTGTGGAGATATGCGAGCAAGAATGGCCTTTTCATAGCAACGGTAACATGCTGTAGAACTGTCTGTCTGTTCCACCTGTATCATTAGTTTCCTGGTGGACCAGATGAGAAGATTTGGAGCTCCGGATTGGCGTGCCCCAGGCTGCACGATTTGATCGAAGGTGGACGATCTGAGTTGAAGGCAGACAATCTGTGTGAAGGTGGCATGGACACATACAGTTCGGGATTGCAGGGTTATATGCTTACTGTGGTGGCCAGATGTCCGAGCATCTGGTGGCCACTCATACGAACGTCGGTTAGCCACGGCATCCCGACTTCAGGACATCCCGCACGGACGAATATGGGCCACATTTTTTGATGCCGAAGATGCGCCAAATAGGGATCCAAGATTCAAAGTTCGGGGACAATCTTTCTCGGCTTGTCGGCCTCCCCCTATCCTAATTTTCGAGCCGATGCAAATCTTGCCTTCAGGGCATCTCTATAGTAGAATTTTATGACCCATCGTGTAGAGCTGAATAGTGTCGCGAAATTCTGAAATCACTGGACATATTTGTCACTTCACAATCCGTGAAAAATTAGGACTTTCAGACCCGTTCTTGAGGGAGGCGAACGCACGGCCTATCATAAACACGCGGACCGTTTTCGAGAAAGGTGAATGTGTCCTATATTTCAAGTTCAGGCAACGTATATGATCAGCATAAATGTAGTCTTGATGCATAGACTATGTAGAATTTGAACTGCATTGTTGCCCTCCAAGAATGCAGGTGGAATTTTGAGTTCAGATTGGACTGTAGGGTGCTCAGAAACTTGCAGGAATGGTTGAAATATCATAGAATCTGTACCAATTCCCAGCAGGCAAAGACGGGTGGCAAGTGTAAGATTTCGGCATGATCTTGACCACCGGCAAACGAGTCACAAGTTTTACATTTCAGCAGCATCATGGCGCCCATTTCCCGGGCCCGGATACGGCTCAATCCCCCTAGTG